>OMNN01051921.1:0-18725 GCA_900302755.1 Chromis chromis | reverse complement strand
GTCAAATCATCATCTTGGGTCATTGTCATGTTCCTCAATATGTTCCTGATTGTTTGATGTTTCTGCCATGTGGTGCGGTGCATTTTCCTGCGGGGGTAGGCCAGTGACATTTGGGATTGCCATTTGCATGAGGGAGTGTGTTTGTTCTGGGACAATGTTTATTTGGGTGTCTAAGTCTCATCAACATGGATGGCAAAATCCAAGGTTTTCCAGCAGAACACCACATAGTACCAATATGATCAATGTTGTTCACTTCACCTGCCAGTGGTCATAATGTTGTGGCTGATTGGTGTATAAAGTACATTATGAATGCCAAGCAGGTGATGGCACGCTCAGATAACATTATGACAAGAAATGATGAGAACGATGGATGTGCAAGAGAGAGAGAGAGAGAGATGTACAGTAAGTGTAATCCATCTTAATCGTGTCTTTGCAAAAATCCTGACAAGAGATGCATGTTAACACCAAGAACGGAGCCGTGGGTATAAAATAATTTTCACCAGTGCAACAAAGAACTTAAAAGTCAGAGGCTAATTTTACTTGAACGTGTCAGAATATCTTGCATTAAAGTACAGGAATGTCAGCAAAAAATTATGCCAAAATTCACCTAATGTGCAGGTTGTGTGTCAGAACTTCAACATAATTTCTGGAGAAATGAGTGCTTCTTTGAGAACTACATGACCACATAAGTCCAACAGCCTCAGCAGAAAAGAATAAATCCGAACCTGCAAGCTGCAATTTATTTTCCCTGTTTTAAATTTTAGAAACACTAATCCAGGGAGAATGTCAGGAACTAGAACTTGCGGGTACACTAAAACATTTTGTTTTAAAAAAAATGAGACAAGCTTCATAAAACCTGATACTCTATCCGCTTGATCGCACCTTCCCCGACCAGATGCTTTGTGCGTCTCACAATTAAACAATGCATATTGTTGTTTCGCATCAGATCAACTGTGCAGCGCTTTGATTGAATCACGTCACTGTTCCGCTGTGGCATAAAAACTGATCGTCCTCTCCTCGGCTTCTGCCTCCTGTTAATCACGGAATGTGACTTGACAACTATTTGAAAAAGTACCCATCATTCCCCCTAGGCCGGGATGACTCATCCAGTATGGCTGCCACTCCATCACGGTGGGCCGGGCCTAAAAAGGTTCCCTTCTTCCCTCGATCGCTCGATCATCGCTCCTCTTCACGTCCCCACTCATAACTCATTCTCTTCGAGTGCAACCCCACCTCTTGAACTGGACCAGTATTCTTGGTTTGCCGAGACAAAGAGCGTGTCATTGCTCTTCATCTCTTCCAGCTGGCTGAGTGACACCTCTGACAGCATGAAGGGTAAGAGAGAAGTTACTCTTTCTTCTTCCTTGTTCAGGCGCCCTGTCCACACACACACACTCAATACACAGTCTACATGAACACCACCCCCTTTTTTTCCCCTCCCCAGGAGGGACAGAATCCCATCATCTCTCTGTGTCAGTGTCGCTGTTGCAGTTCTCAGTCCATTAGCATAATATTCCCATTCCCTTGCCGCCTCACTCGTCCAGTATCAGACAAACTGCTCTGGGAATCATAGTGGGATATTCTCTGCTCATGCTCACATTACTTCTTTTTTTTTTGACACGCTATTCGTTATGCTCTCTCAAGCTTGCGCACACGCTCTCTTTTTTGTCTTTGATTCAGTTCGTCAAAGCCATCCATCTATCCCCCCATCCACGTCCATCTTTATTAGAGGGATGAGAGAGAGAAGATGGATAGATGCATAGATAGATAGATACAGAATGATGGTGAGCAATAGAGAGATGAAGTGCAGGACTGTGCATGGCTGACTGGCTCAAACTACTTACCCCAATGAACTACACCAGTATGACATGCACACAGGCAGCATCTAATTAACCTGTGGTGGTCCAAATGTATATTTTTTCCATTTTGTTGACATACAACAAACCTTGCCCCAGGGTCAGGCTTTTTTGTATCATTATTCTTCTTCAGAATCGGTTTACGGGTCCGACATGAATGGCTGAAATACTCCAATATTACCTCTTGCCATTTTGTAGCATAGAAAAGTTTGATCATGTTTGAACATAGTCCTGTGTGAGCTGGTGTGCCCGAGCTGCAGAGAGACACTTCGCTGATCTACACATTCAGAGTATCTTGGAGGGGAGAAGTGTCCAGACTGCACAGCCTATCCACAGGGGCTCCTCAAGGGTTAATGCTTGGTCCCCTTCTCTTCTCAATATACACAACCTCACTTGGCGCAATAATCCACTCCCATGGTTTCTCATATCATTGATCTGCTGATGATACCCAGCTCTTCCTGTCGTTTCTCCCAGACGACCACACTGTCTCTGCCCGGATCTCATCAAAATTGTAAATTCTGACACTTGCCTACAAAACTACAATGACAACAGCTCTCTCCTACCTAAACTTTCTCATCTAGGTCTGCACTCCCTCCCGCTCACTAAGCTCGGCCAACAGAAGGCTCTTGATACAACCACCACAGCAGGGCCCAAGGTCAATAGCTAGATTCTTCTCCTCTGTAGTTCCCCGGTGGTGGAACGAGTTACCAAACTATGTTCGATTCGCAGATTCCCTCTCAGTCTTTAAGAAAAGACTAAAGTCCCAGCTCTTTACTGAACACCTTTGCACTTGACAGACTGCAAAAAGCAACAAAAACCAAGGCCCTATCACACTTGAACTTGTTTTATGGCACTTATCCAGGTTGTTTTCTCCTGACTAGATCCTTTCTTGTCTTGTATCTACTCTCAGGTGTCCGTCGCTTTGGATAAAAGCGTCTGCAAAATGAAACTGTAGAAATTGTAGAAGTCATTTGAAGGCAGGAATGGATTATTTTCATGGAAAAAAATCTAAATATGTGATCTTAATACACAGAGATGAGTTTTTCGGGGGTGAATCAATGAGCAGAGAGGAAATTTAACAAATGTAAGACCCAAACTTAACCCCACAAAAGCCTGTCGACCTCCACTGACCATGAAAAGACAGATAATAACCATCCATGTTCACATGTCAGCTGGTATGAAGGCTGCAGGGCAGATCAGAGCAGTGTCAGGGGATTGTAGATTGTGCAGCAGAGCTTTCTAATGGCTTAAACTTCACTAAGTGCCTGCAACTAACCCAAGTAAAACTCATTTGCCTTCTTAAAAGCACTGAAAAAAAAAAAAAAAAAAAAAAAAACAGCCTTAGAACACCTGGTAGTCTCTTTTAAAACATAACAAAGCTACACTATGACTGTAACTCAATACCTCCTGTAGTGGACCCCAGTGAAAGCCATAATTGATTATCATCACAGGAGAGTTTCCACTTTGATGCAGGTACAGAAATATTGGCTGTGTTTTAACAAGATACAGCACCGTCATTAACGCAAAACTGCTGGCGACAACTTTAGTTTTTTCTGCAGCTATTTCGTCCTGCTGATACATTGTAGTCTTGCTCTCTTTTTTCACTTCTCGCTGCACCTGGTTGAATTAAAAAAATATGCAGCGCGCGTTAGATTTTGATAGGTAAGATAAGGTAATGCTGCTTGAGATACATCACTGAAGTGAAAAATTGCACACTATCCAAGCCGAAGTGAGAGTTATGATGGATACGTTCGGGGGAGGAGTGCTTCTCTAAAGCTTGGGGATTCTCGCCTGGAATTATTTTCGCCCACATAAGAAACAGACCTAAAAACACCTGTTTAGATATTCATGACATACACCTGATCTGAATCGCATGAGATCAAAGAAATACAGAAAAAAATAATCGAGATCAGAAATGTGTCACTTCTGCCAGCCAGAGTAAACACAAGCCTTGATATATGACGGAACAAACAAGACGACACAAGAGCAAATGGCAAAACATACAAGAAACAAGTGGGCCAAACATGCCATTACAGTCCGTGACCTTGTGCCAATATCTGAAGCGTCTCAGTAGGTCTCTGTCATCCTCTCAGACTGATTGCTATGCTGCCGCCACGTCACCGGACTGATGTGAGTGATGGAGGACTTACTTAACTCCATCCAGCAAGGACGGGAGGAAGGAAACACTATGTCCTACAACACCTGAATGTCAACCGAGGACCACTGCTGTGCTATATCGCCCCCTGTTGATGATCTGGACTATCAATCAATGGTTTCTGAGAATTAGGGACGACAAGCAGGATGCACAAAGACTAACAGTTGCACACTTGCCACCAGAGCGTAGCCAGAAATCATATTGTGGAAGGGAATAGGGATGAAAAAGGTGGGTATACCTCTAAGATCAAGAGGTCAAGTATAACTATGTTCGCAATGTTACTTGCAAACAAACTGAAAACAAAATGCCTTAGCCCAATTGTTCAAAAAGATTCATCTGGATCAGAATTATCCAGATTTAGATATCCCATGTTTTGCTATCCAATTTTAATCCAGCCTACTTTTGTGCCAGTTTCTCAAAGCAACTTTGAAATGGATCATCCGGATACAGATACAAACTTTTCAAGATCACCAAATCTGGATTACCGGAGCTCTAAATGGGAATAAATATCACAATTTTGGTTCCTAGCGACTAGAACTACAGGTAGAACAGGCAGCATGGGGTCTCTTTAAGTGTTTTTGTTAAAAGCAACTGAAATAAGCACCAAAAAACAACCACACAAACATCCCCCTTTATTTTCAATTCCTTTTGAAACAGCCAGACCGCTCATCTGATCAACAACAAACAAAAAGAGAGAAAAAACTATCTTGTCACGAATACGTTCTCTGTTTTAAATCATTAAAATGGCACATTGCCTAATAGATAAGAAAGTAAAGAACTCTGTCAATTGCGGAGACACCAACTTACTGAAACTCAAATTTTAAGAGGCACAATAACACATATGATTGCAGCTTTTAAATCAATATATGGTGATGAATGATGGTAAATGAAATATAGCTTAATGTGCTTGTCCAATATCGACAGCTGTTTGGAGGATTGGGGCAAAATCCTTCCATCTACTTCCTCACTAATGGTTAAAGAAGTAAAAAGTACAACATATAAATATATGCACATATACTGCATATATTGTATTATTTGACCAATTTTAAAGTTACATTTTGTTCCTGAAATCCACCCTGAATCCATCTTTCTGTTGATAGGATAATCTTTTCTGGATCACAGAAATCCTACTAAAAAGTTTTGGACAACACCAACTAAAAGTCTAATCCAGATCACAAAAAAAGAATTTTAGATTCCCTTTTCTCTTGAACAACCCATTTCCAATCGTCAATCCAATCCGATTTCCAAAATTCGATTAGATTGTTTCTGAACAACTAGGCCCTGGTGAACAACCAGCCGGGCACCTGTGCGCTCTTATCGGGGAAGATAACGCACAGGTGCGCCACAGCACGCAGGTGGGACAAAGTTAAACCATACGCACGGATAAAAAAGCACAACGGAGCAGCAGTGGGGAAAAAAAACAAAAATCAATGAGCCATCAGGACACAGCAGTCTAAAAGCCTGGTGCAGCGGCTAAATCACATATCTGCAGAAAACTCGTCCACTCCTGCTGGCTCGTAGAAAACAGCTGCGTAAAATGTGCACAGCAAACCAAAACACAGCGGATGAGAAAGGACTGTAAATGTCTTACCTGAGATGACTCCGCTGGTTGTTATTTCTCTTTAGACCACTGTGGACAGTATGTTCCACCGCTGAGAAGAGTGGGATCACTGTGTTCTCTCTCATGTGGGGCGATCAGGGCCTGAATTATATCATTTATCCCCCCAAAAATATGCCTCTGCTGCTTCACATAATGTCCACAGGCTACTTTTAGTAGAAAAGCAACTGCTGGCAACGTGATGTGGAGTGAATTTGCGTCCATATCTGACCTGATGTGGAGAGAAACGCCACTCAGGGCCCAGCTGTGACCATACATGGGGTGACAATGAACTTCCTGGTGGCATTGTCACGTGACAAATCCATTTATTTTGTGTATTTGAAGCATCAGGCTCAGGAAAAGGCACAGAGGAGGATGATAGACAGAGTAACCAAATGCTGCTGACACTGGAAAAAACAGAATTATTATTAAGTGGTGCATTAAAACCTTATTTTTAGTTGCTCCATGCTTTACAGAGCATTTTAAACTTGTTATTGATTAAATTTTCATTCATTTAGATTTGAAGCTGTGTCTTTGAAGCCTTGTGATTGGTTGATCCTGAGCTCCAGGTGGGTGGTCTTCATCCAAGCCAACCACTGGTTCCAACATAAATGGATTGAGCCATTTGATTAGTGCTATAAACACTGAATCCAGGGTAATGGTATACATACCTATATATATATATAATGATTTATGGTTGTCATGTAAAGTGCAGTGTGGTTTGATGATTGATCGGACATGTGCAAAAATATGGGCAACTACATCTGTGTGTGTGGGCATATATGAGCAATCATAAAAGAGCATGAGGACAATAAAGAGACAGAATAATGGATGGAGGCTGGCTGGGTTGGGTGGTGGTGCATCTACTTACTATATGAGGGATGTTTATTATTACTTGCATTGCATTTTTCCTCTGCTGGCTTACAAACATTAGTTTTCATTTTCTAAGATAATTGTATATAATGGTGGAGAGTCAGTAAATACAGTTTCTCATTATATTGCTTCATATTACACCACATTTCAGTGAATAATAATAACTTTTTACTTCACAAGAAGAGTATTTAGTGCATATAAATAGAACATTTACATCATTACATTACATAAATAATAGTAATTAAATAACACAATGTGGACATAATATTCAGACTCTCTATAATGGGCCTTTCTGTATAAAAACTGCATTCATGTTTGATTTTTAATGAAGTTAAAGTTTGACTTATGGATACAGAAGTACTTGCAATTCCAATTCATGCACGATCACTTTGTTGGAGAGAATGCATTTATGACACTGGAACCAAACAAATACAAATTGACCAGTAGATGGCAGCAGTTTTCTTGTTAACTATCCTCTGCTCCCAATTCATCCACTTCTATCCAGTCAACAGGCTGAATCACTGGACGCAAGAAAGGGGCAGTGCGCTTCTAGTTTTTTGGAGACAATAAAAGTGCTCTTTTTTATTTTCCTCTGAGTGAGCTAAGTAGCTGATTGGCTGAAAGTTTTAGGGTAGTTTTTTTCTTTTCTTTCTTTCTTTCTTTTTTTTTTTTTTTTCCTGAACTTGCCCCCTATAAAACTTATTGTATGATGGTGTGGAAGCTTCATTCTTTTGGAGTGCGCAACAGACCTCAATTGATGGGATTACTAAATTGGAAGGAGAAAGTAACACTGGATTAACTTATATGGTGGAATATCAACTTTAAGATTAGAAATAACGTTGTATCATTCCACATTTTGATTTATTTTTCAAGAAAAACCAACTCAGCTTTAGGCTTTTTAACGGTTTCGAACTCGGGACAAGTGGTCTTTTACGCACGGCGCGCACCATGGCCAACTCCTGTCTCCAACTGAGCGGCTTTCTCCTCAGCTGCCTCGGATGGCTGGGCATCGTGATCGCGACAGCCACCAATGACTGGGTGACGATGTGTAAATACGGTTTGAACACCTGCAAGAAGATGGATGAGCTGGGAGAAAAGGGACCCTGGGCCGAATGTGTCATCTCCACAGGACTGTACCACTGCGTCTCCCTTACGCAGATCCTGGACCTGCCAGGTAGACACTGTTCTTTGCACTTTTTTTATGTAGATACATACTGTATGAAGTTATTCCTTTCATTAACATGCCACGCAATCATCTCTTCTTCTATTTTTTTGATCCAATTATCTGTTCTAGTTCAGGGTTAAAGATCAGGCCTTAATTTTTTATTACTGATTTCTTCATAGACTTGTCAAAACAAGTATTAATTCCCATTCTCCATGAGTTTCTGACTGAAGTTTTCCTTTTCCTTTGTTATTTCTCTAGCTTACATCCAGACGACTCGTGCCCTGATGATCTCAGGTTCAATCCTGGGTCTCCCAGCGGTGGGAATACTTCTCATGTCTATGCCCTGCATCAGTCTTGGCGACGAACCCCAGAGCTCCAAGAACAAACGCACTATCCTGGGAGGAGTGCTTATACTCGTAGTCGGTAAGGAACATAACTTTATTATTGCATTTCAAAGCCGTGGTCAGACAAATCATTAATCATAGCAGGACACACTGTGTGACACTCACATCCACACATTTCTCCCAGCCTTCCTGATTCTGACCTCTTTTAACCTCGAATGCTAACAAGCTGTTGAGAGCAGAGGATGTTGAATACGACTGTTTTCCTCCCATGGGTGGACACATATGCACACGCTCATACAGATGCACTTATATGTTCCTGTTCCATTGAACCCTTCCCCCCAGATCACATCACATTCCTCTCCTCCACCTACTCTCATCCACACCCTGCTTTTGTCCTGAACCACATGGGAACTCCCTCCCACAACTGCCCAATTTACTGTGCTTATAAATATTTCACTGATGCTGTAGCGTTTTTCCACCGCCCGTGTCCCTGAAATGAAATTTTAACACCTGTGTCCATATTATTTTACTTTTCCTCCGCTCACTTTCTTTTGAAAGAACAAAACAGATCCCCAAATTACCAAAAATAGTCATGACAAAATAGCTGAAGCTTTTACTTAAAAGCTTAAAAGATAAACCTTAAAGGAAGAATATTTTTACATCAAGGAGGATTGTGTTTATGCTGAGTTTCATGGCAGATTAAAAATTTACTTGTTGTGTTGCTGATCTCTTCCTCTATATAGCATCGAAAAAAGCTCCCAGCAATAATTAGTTTAAGCCCAAATTTAATTATATTTGTTTACTGTTTCCTTGAAGCATCAGTTAAGTCCACTTGTTCTTTGTGAGTTCATTTTTGCCTGTTATAGTGCAGCATTTTCACAATTTATTAATGGTATGACTATTTCTATTCTGTTCATACTGGCAAGAGCCCAACTTATACTAAATATGTCCCTGTCAGCCGTAAAGGGAGTTCAATATTTGTACAGATCTAACAATAGCAACAATAAACCCTTCTTCTGCAGTTAAAGCCAAAGCTTATATAAAGCCAATATTATTCTATCCATCATTTTTTCTAATCTGTTAAAAGATAATACAACTGTAATGGCTCTATTTTGAAAATTCTTCCACTTTTATAAGAAATTGTCAAACAGCTTGAAGCACAAATACTGGAATAGTGTATCATAGAGTGTTAAAATGGTCAGTCTTTTTCCATGCATTCATCCACGTTATCTTATCACACTTTTTGTGGGTCTGTACAGCTACTGTAGGTGTATTCAACAGTCTGTCTATGAGGTCTGTAGAAACTCAAAGTCTTAGTATAAAGACATGTCACCCAGGTCATGGTATATCTAAGTACTAAAACGATACACAATCTGCATACAACCAATACTGCATTTTAGCATTAAAGTTATAGTAAAAGTGCTTGAAAATGTGTGATGGTTTACGTAGTGTCTATTGCAAGTTAAATTTAGAATGGAAACCCATAATTCAGATTTTACATGTGTTTACATCTGTACTTACTCCAGCATATAATCTTGGTCATGCTCTTTCATAGTTTGTTCTTGCATACTGCACCATTTTTGCATCCCTAGTTTAATTACATTTTACCGTCTGTTATTCTATGCTCTTTGAGGATAAAGTTGATATACCACGTATGCGTATAGACAGGATTCCTGTGCACCATTTTGCATCCCAATTTATTTTATAATTTGACAGACAGCACTGTGTGTTTAATATTCAGTAGTGCCATTTTGCATCCCCAGATCTATTATGGTTACTTCAAGTTTTAAACTTTAACTTTTTACTATAGCTTGTACATGTATAGATTGCCTATATTTATACATTTCATTATGTGATTTGCATTCTAAGCTAACCCCTTTGTAAGCATACATGACATTTGTATGTATTTTTGTTAAATTCTGCAGCACCTTTTTGCTAATTTACTTTATTTTCCCTGTTTTAATATAAGCTGCTGCAGAATTCGCTTGTACCATTTTGCATCCCCAATTTCGTTATGTAATTTGATGTTGAATAACATGTGGCCAATACAAGATGTTCATGTGCACCATCTTTATTCTCATTTTAATACTTCCTCTTTGTCCTCAGCAATCTGTGGCATGGTGTCCACCATTTGGTTTCCCATCGGGGCCCACCAAGAGGGCGGCCTCATGTCGTTCGGCTTCTCCCTCTACACTGGATGGGTGGGCACTATTTTCTCACTGCTGGGCGGGTCCATTGCCACCTGCTCGTCAGATTCCTCCTCCTCCCACTCCTACCAGGAGAACAATCACTTTTACTACTCCAAACAGGGAGGCGGCAACCTGCCAGCCGCCCCCTCCACCAACCACGCCAAAAGCGCCCACGTGTGAGATTTTTTTAGATGAGTCCCACGTGGAAGCGTAGGGGACCGCGGTTTGTATATAGAGACATGTGCACAAGAGCAAACAAACACATGTATTCCCAATCAATACAATAACATTTACATTCAAACCTTTACCGGCAGAGAAAGAGACACATCCACACTCATTCATGTTGCTTTATGTGAAGGAAAATAATCCTTGAATGAGCACACAAACATTCATCAAACTCCACATATAAAAGACTGTTTTGCCTTTTTTTTTTTCCACCAGTGGATTGTTTTTGTGTCTTCCAGCCTCCTCATGTTGGGTGTGGTGTGGACTCTCCCTCCTGTTGCATAACTGTACAACCTCCTGAGTAATTGCCTGCACAGCAGCCTTGTGTACTGAGATATTATATTCAATATTACTTCTATTTTTATATTACGTACCGGAAAATGAAATCCTACGAGTGCCTTTGTTGATAAATATGTTGGGTTTTTTTTAAAGCCAAATAATATCATGATCTATTGTTTTTATTACAGCAGGGTAAGGCAGTATTATACTTGGAATTGAAAACGTCTTCATTAACATCGCTTGCGTTCATTGATCTCTCTTTGACAGTATTGTACAACTTTTTTCGCACATTTACTTTCTGAGCGATAGACTTGATTAAAATAACATAGTACTGTGCTTTTTTCCGAGCCCCGCCGAATGATGGTAGCGGGATGGGAACATAAATTTCACTGGGGTGCTTTAGCCAGCAGTGTTACGATCTCAGTATTTGCACTGAAATAATTTCCTAGAAAGTACGACATTCAACTCTGTCATTTAATTTCACAGGCTAAAGTTCTGTTACACCTTTCTGTTTGACTAACTTGCTTCTTTTTTAAGGTTTGAATAATAACTATGTGACATAAAAAGCAGCATGTGGCCTTGTACATTTTCATTAAACATCAAAAAACTTCAAGTATATTTCACTTGTGTGCACAAGAAAAACCTGCATCGTGTGCTTCTCTTGAAGGAATATACGGGACATGATATTCCCAAGCTGAAGGAACCTGATATTTCTGTACAGAAGCAGTGTCAGCTGTGGCTATTTATTGTTTCACTGATTTGCTGTTTGTGTCATTTTCAACAATAAAGACAAAACAACCAAATCTGCCTTCGTCTTAAGTGCAACTTGTCACTATTACACAGAGCTGATGAGATATTTCCATCTCACATGTCATTTTGCTGTCTCTTGTTTTGCTGATTTACGGTACAAACATGGGGAAGATATAGCAAGTAGATGTTGTAAGTGACGCGTGTGTGAGATATCTGGTAATCACGACCCTGGAACAAGCTGTGTGTTGTGATTTTTTGTCGCAGCTTCGGGATGTTTGTGTGGAACTGAGCTGAAGAAAATGAGAAAACATGAAGTATTTTGACTCGGCGACCTTGAGTTAGATCGGCACAGAGGAGTCTTAAAGCCACACAGCCTCCCCTGTCAACCACACATAGCATGCAGCTGAGAAAGATAATTGCATCCAGTGTGTGTGTGTGTGTGTGTGTGTGTACTCCTCTGCTCATAACAAGGTCACTGAGTCAGATATTCATGATTCTTTGGAAACAATACGTGCTATGGGCTTATCATTTTTCGGATGGCCCGCACACTCTTCTTCACCCAGTTACTGTATTTCTGCATGTCATTTGCATGTGGATTTACTGGCACACTTGTGTTTGCAGGCATATGATTGTGTCAGCATGTGTGTGTATTCCCTGAAATGTGATGCTGTTCCAGGCGCAGAGTCATCGAGTCCACAGGAGGCCAGTGGGAGTCTAGTGGGCAAACAAGCTGAAAGAGGCTTGTAGTGTTATGATATGCTACACTTTAGCATCTAAAGTTGCTGTCCATCAACAACAAAGCTAGCTAAGGAGGTTTGAGCATCGCCTCTTTGATATTCTCACACACTGGCTTCATTACTTTTCTGATTATGTCTTTAATTTTCTACTCTCACATATCCACTTCTATCAACCTGGCTTGTCTATTTATATTTCTACTCAGAATACCAGTCAACTTTTCCCATGAACATCCATAAACGTTTTCCTATCTGCTGTGGAAAAAACTAATACTAATAACGTTCTAGCATTACAGAGATTTTTCCTGTGAAAAAGGACGTGAAAGTGAAGCCCTCTAATCAAAACACAGTTGTGTTCCACTTTATTGAAGCTACACTGGTGGTGGACGCAAGAGGCACTAAATATTGAAAATAACAGCTAATATTTTGACATTTTAGATTAATTTAGGACCCTCAGTGAATTTGAGTATGCATGTGTTAATATAAGTTGCATATGTGTAGAGTTTGATTTTACTTGCACCATTTTGCATCCCTAATTTTATTATGTAATTTGCCATTCGACATTGTTTATTCAATACCATTTATATGTGTTTATTATAATCAGCAGTTCAATGCCCAACTTATAGATGCTACATTTGGCAGTTTCAGATCTTATAATTTCATATTATAATTATATTTTATAAGTGGCATGTTTATTATTTAGGACTTCTGCCACTGTAGTTTGTGACATCTCAGGGTGATGACAGTATGTTCGCCTGATAAAAACATCAGTTTGACACTTTGAGAAACACATTTATCCACTTCCTTGCCAGGTGAGAGGAGAGGAGGTCAATACCACTTTCATGTCTGTGAAATGTAGCAAGAGGCCAGAAATGGTTAGCTTAGCTTAGCATAAGGCACACACAGCTCACCAAACTCTCTGCAATGTAAAATAATACATTTTAAGCCACGTAATTATTGCACAGACATAAGAATGGTATAATTTCATGTATTTAATTTGTGTTCTTAAAGGGACAGTGCTATATACCAATACAAGATGCACCTCCCTACATTGGCTTTAATACAATAAAATTGATTTTTCCTCCAATCCTACTCTCTACAAATTAGCATATTTCTCAAAATGTCCAACTATTCCTGCAGCTTGTTTGTTTAAGAGTTCAAGGGTGGATTTTTGGATAGCCTTTTAGGTCATTAGGCCCAAAAGCATTTTGCCATATTTACCATATTAGGTAAAACATGGAAAAAACATCTGTTTAAACATGTTTAAAACCAAATATCATCACCATTACAACCACGCATCATACCATTGTGTAACTGTATGTGTATGTCTGTGCATCTTCATCTTATGTGTGAATAAATGAGCGAGCCTCTGTTTGGTATTTGCAATAAATAACTTTCATTGTTGCATGGAAGCAATATCAACAACTCAGCAAAAAACAGTGCACCCAGGAGCGAAAAGAACCACACATATGGAAGAAACCTTTAAAAAAAAAATCAACATTAAAAAACAACTACGTTATACAGCTTTTGTGCCAAAAAATATACAGAAGAGAAAAAAAAACAATATCTAGTTGTTTGCGAGAGAAGCCAATCTCAACAGGTCAACACACAACTGACTGGACACTTGGCCACAGCGAACACAGAGCACAGGAAGAACATGGCGCGCCCTCTCCGAGACAAAATAAACAAATAGTAGCTGACTTTAAAAGCAATAGTGGCAAGGTTTGATTACGCCATTTTTCATAGAATTGTAGTAAAATAGTTTCTGCATGTTTTTTTCTGTAGCACTCTGAACTCCTAAACCTTCTACAGTCCTATTGATGTCGAGAGCAACCATTTCAGAATCCTTCAAAGGAAAGGATTATAAATGAGCTGTATCATTCTAGAGAGACTACGGTTGGTAAAAATATATTTTTTAGCAGTTTCTCCCAGGCCCCCTTGTGATTAAACAAAAACACAGAAAGTGAAGGCCGATAACTCCGCCCGGCTCTGCTGTGCACACCTACCCGAGGAGGGCCTGTGGATGGGAAACAGCTGTAGAAAAATACTTTTTTTTCTTCTTTTTTTTAAGTTCACTCCTCCTTCAGTGTTGTACTTTTCACCAGACCAATATAGTCATCGGAGTCTAGGCTAATACTTTTTAAATTTTTTAATGAAATACTAGCATCTAGGATTTTTTAAAAATGATCATTGCACTGTTGACTGTGAGAAAAAAAGAAAAAAAAGAAAAATCAGTCCTCCTGTGATAAAGTAGCTTATTAGCAGACCCTCCCCAAGAAATGTTGTTAGCTCTGTTGTATCTTAGGTGTTCACTTCGAAGAGACTACGGTCTTCTGTACGTGAAAAGTAAACAAACGTTGTGGACTTTGGCTTGCAGAGGTTGTGGTCGAGAAGATGGACATACAAGAAGTAGGCATATTGTAAGAGGTCGAGGGAGGATGTGAGAGGAGTCATCCCACAGAATAGTGAGTTTTGCTACATGTTCTAGTTCCTTTACAAATGGAGCCTTGGCTCTTATACCTGGGTGAGGAGATACACCGATCAGCAACAACATCATGACCACTGCTGGAAAACCTCAGATTTTGGCATCCGTGTTGATGAGACTTAGACACCCAAATAAACATTGTCCCACAACAAGCACACTCCCTCATGCAAATGGCAATCCCAGATGTCACTGGCCTACCCCCGCAGGAAAATGCACCCCACCACATGGCAACAACATCAGGAACATGGCAAAAACATCAGGAACATCTTGAGGAGCATGACAATGGCCCAAGATGTTGATTTGACCTCTAAACTTCCTAGACCCCATTCTGATCAAGCATCAACAGTTTGATTGACAGAGGCCCCACTGCACAAGCCAGAGTACCCAAAGGATCCACTGCCCACGTCCTGGTGCCAGACCTCATAGGACACCCTGAGAGGTCCTCTTGTCCATGCCCAATGGTTCAGAGCATTTTTGATCACATAAAGGGGGACCGACACAAAATTAGGCAGGTGGTCATAATGTTATGCCTGATCGGTGTATGTGATTTGAGCTGAAGCCGGTAAATCAATAATGTTCTTTTAGTGTATAGATTTCATCTTATTCAACATAATGGGGCTGTAAAGTACAAGAAAGATTTGGGTTTCTATCTGAATAGAAACTGCAGCAATGAATTCAAGGAAGGATCCTGCATAATGGTGTTTTTGATGCTGATTCGCTTGTACAACATCTGTTAAATCCTCTCAGAGCACAAAGGTTCCCAGGTATAAGAGCGAAGCCTTCATTCGGTCGGGTTTTAGTGTTCTATTATGTCTCGTTGCGATCAGTCACCACATGCAAGTACGACACTTAAAAAGTCTGGGCCTCGTGCATGAAAGCATGCTACACATTCACCGGACGGTCACATTGAGGCGCAGGCGTGGAAACACACATCACACACTCGCACGCTCACTGTACATGCATTCACACAGTCTTAATACACACACACACATACACACACACACACACACACACAACACACACACACACATAGAGCAGATAATATAATAAGTTGACTGTACAGTCCAGTGTCAGAGGCATGGCACCGCCTGAATTTGCCTTTTTCGTTTTGGCTGAGCTATGAATGCAAAAAAAGCGGTTGGATTCTTTTTGGCTGAGTTCGGAGGTGATCCAGGTGGTATTTTGGCTGACTAGTACAAAATGGAGCATGTGTTTGGATGTGTGTGAGTAAATGTGCAAATCTTTTTTTTTCTACGATGTGCTCGGTTTTTTCCCCCCAGTTTGACAAAATGTTGATATTGGAGAATTCTGCAAAAAAAAACAAAAAAAAAAAAACTCAGATTACGTTCAGTATCAACAATGTGATTTATATCACGTTTTGGTCATGTGTGTTAGAAGAACTCCAGGCTGTGCTGATATTCGCGTTTAGCATCCCACATGTGAGGTGGCTGGTTGCACTGTGGTTAAACTCGACCTGGCATGTAAAATACACATCCTGTTGTAAAATGTAAACTCCCTCCAGGTCACTGTAACACCCAGATTTCCAGAAAACACACAAAGGATGTGACCTTTGTGGCTTTAGTCTCACTTTGGCCCTAGTTGACCTTTGACAAGTGCTTTTCAAACCCAACCACCACCCTAATCTCAACACCCGTATGATCCATTCTACTGCAAACACATGCACACTACTCCCTTCATTTGGAAACAGCAGAATTATCCAATATGTGATACTGAGCTGTTTTTGGAATCACAATCATTTTATTTGATGACACCGAAGGGCCTCTTCCTATTTAAGTGTAGATCGTGGATTGTGAGTAGGAGTAGAGGTAGGGTGGGGGTTTAGCGTGGCATCCTTAGATTTAGTGCATTAGACAAATAAGGCTTTTCCCCGGATAGGGACAGATGCAGCAACAGGGGGCACGAGGAAAAAGGGTACAAGGAGGACAATCAGGGCAGCAGCTACTGTAGAAGCACCCCCACCCTCAACATGATGACACAACAGTGTGCCATTTGGTGTGTGTCAAAAATCCAGCGGATGCATTGCACGATCGCTTTTTATGCCTTATCGTTGTAGAAAAGTGCTGTACGAATAAACTTCCTTACATTCTTAGTATGGAATCAAACCCCATAACCATGGCAGCTTTAGCTTCCTTGCCCTACAAATCGAGCCAAACAGGCTCATGATTAGATTTGAGCATCTTCAAGGGTGTATCAACAATGTAGGTACCATGTAAAGAGTGGGACTTCGGCACTAGCTACAACTGAAGAGGTAAAGGGACAAATGGGAGATTCACTGGGTCGGAGCAGGAGTAAATGCTCCGGTGACGAATCAGGGGAGCGATAGCAGACAACCCTTTTTGGTGAAACAGGAGCTAATGGATCGACAGGCCGCGAACAGATTGCTGTTACAAATCCTGACTGAAAACCAATCCCCGCTCCATCACTTGTGACTTAGAGTGGTAACTCCCCCGATGACACGGCCTGATGGATATCAAGAAGAGGGCGAAGTGGCGAGTGCATGAGGGAATAGTTGGGTTTGGAAGAGCAAAAGGAGCAGTGGAACTAGATATGAAATGTGGAGGAGAGGTGAGAAGAGAGATTGAAGAGGAGAGATTAGATTTCAGTTCATTCGGAGCGAAAGTGAAACTCACTCGTCTCTCCTCTGCATGAAAGGTGTCTGGAAAATATGTATCAACATAAAAAGGAAGAAATCAATCCTCCCCTCTATTCTGAGCCGCCACCACCTTTATAATATTTCGAGTATCGTCTCTAATTTTGTTTTCTCCTCGAGGAGAGAAGATATAAACAATGAAGAAAATCCATTTTCGAAACTGAATGAACTGAATTAATTCCATCCCAGCTCCGGTAAACAGCGAGAACCTCATCAACGGAAAAGACTGCAGAGGAAAATATGACATTCATCACAATAAACCCTTCAGGTTAGGATTCAACCTCCTTCTAGTTTGATAGTCTACTCTCTCCTCTTTTTTTGATGAGCATGGGTTACACTGCACCATGAGTGGATTGATTTTGAGCTTCATGCTGGGGCAACGTGGGAAGAACAAAAATATAACCCAAAAACCTACACATACTAAGTAAAACACACTTTATACACGCACAGAATCAATGTAAAGGTGGAGCTTCAGTGCACCCTCACACATACACAGGCAAAATGAAAGTAGAAAACAGACAGAATCTGAAACTCACATACAGTAGATGAAGGCACTATTGCAAGCAAAGTCCAAGTACTATTTGTGACAGAAAACATCAACAACCCTTTTTTCCAAATCCACTTCCTGGTCCCTTGGGCTAGATGTTAGAGGTCATAGGAAACATTTAAAAGATGGAGAGAAAGCAGCGATATTTAGGTGTTTTTAAGAGAATGTATGAGCAGAGAAATCAGGCCATAGGGAGACATTTCCTGTCATCTCACTTTCCCGTCAGGAAGCAAGGTGCTGATTCATCTGTCGCATCTCATCACCTTCTCCCCTCCTGCATCCCATAATTCTTAAACATAAACAGTTGCTTAACACACTGCGACTCACAGTGCCGTGATCCAAATCAAATTTTATCTCTTGCTACGTCCGCACTTTTCTATCTGGCCTTTCTGCGTGTGGGATGTCGACTCCAGTAAGTGAATAACAAGCGAATGTGGTAAGAAGCTCATGACCTTGACGTCCACATTTGTGTGGGAGCCGAGCGCGACGGCAGAGTGAGGTGAAAGAAAAGCTTTTTCCACTGCCAAGAAACTATCTAGCCCAAGGGTTAGACACACAAATAAATACACACTCACATGCAGGCATGCACACACACGCGCACACACACACACACACACTCATTCATGCGCTCACATACAGTTTTCCCCCTCCCTTCCCCCAGGCAGCAGACAAAGGCAGTACATTCAGGGTAACACAGAGTCAGTCCCTTCAGAAATCCATTGGATCTTCCTCGGCGAGGGCGCGGTTGGCGATGGTTCGGCCTTTCGACGGCGTCCCGTCGCTTTCGGGTTTCACCTCGGGAGGAGGGGTCAGCCCCGATCCGCCCTCCGGAGCGCCCCAGGGTTCAGTGGTAGG
>OMNN01051920.1:0-19173 GCA_900302755.1 Chromis chromis | reverse complement strand
AGCAACAGGAGACACCCCTCTCAACATAACAACCACACACACACACACACACACACACACACACACACACACACACACACACACACACATGCACACACGCAGGCACAGACACACAAGCAATCCATGTAAATGACTCCAGGTGAGGTTGTATTGTTTGCCCAGCTGCTCCTCCTAACCACCCTCTCCTGTTCCATAGTAAACCAGCAGGCTACATGGAAATCAGCTTCCTCTACACAAAACAGTTCTCTGTTCTTCCTTGTCTTTTTATGTTTTTTTTGCATGCAGTGTATGCACTTACATGTTTTTGTATAGGTGTGCTTATTATACCTTCAAAGGGCATTGAAAGGTTAGAGCTTGTGTAGTATTTGCATACATTCTTTTTTCAGGCTAATTTAAACCCATATTCTTGATCCGGTGAGCGTATGAGTGGGAGTGGGAAGGTGTAGCTTCTATAATAGAAATTGCTTGTATGCAGTATTTTCTTGTTCTAACCACAGGATGGCAATACTGAGCACCTTCTTTAAAGGAATCCTTTTCCACCTCCGACCAGCCTGTTCATTCACACGCACATTCTCGCACACACATATACACACACACACTGCTCTCTTTAGTCTATGTTAGCCCAGGCTTGTGTAAGGTGACAGAGTGCAGTGAATAATTTAGTCCTGGCCATGTTAATGGCTGACAGTGAACATGGCCTCTCTTCTCTGCTGTTGGCCCATTACTTGTACATTCTGTTTCACTCTCACTCCTCTCTCTCTCTTGTCCTCTTTTTTTTCTCCCTGCATTTTCCATTTATGGCGTTCTAGTGACAGTATCTAGATGTGACTTTCTTCTAATCACGATTCTGTTTTTGTGTTACGGAAAACTGGTCTTATAATTATCTCCAAGACAAATTAAAAATGGATTACAATAAATATTTAAGGGATTATATGACTTTATTAGTATTTAACCACTATTTTCTGATGAGTGAACATTGTTGAAAATAATACAAACAAAACAGTCACATTTACCTCTTTGTTTTTTCCTTTGACCATGTTGAGGCAAATTTAAAGTTAGAAAAACATATATTGACCTATCCTGTCCAATAACTTCTTTTAAAGTTCACCCACTAATTAGCACAAACAATTTCTAATTACTAGACAGAAAAAATACATTTTGACCTCCATGTCTTTATTATTACTTCTTTATTTTACAAACAGTCAACCAAAGAAAAAATAATTGTACAGATCTTTTTGTTTTGCATGATGAAGTATGAAGAATTTGTCTTGTGCCCAGGCATTCATTCTTATATCTACATGTCTGAATGTATATTACAATGGTAATCACTTACTGGGTTTTTCATAATGTTTTTAACTATATTAATTAAACACTCAAAAGATTAATTTGAAATATTCATTAGAATCTCAGAGCAGTTTTTAATATTGTGTCTTTATCTCTCTGCTAATCTTCATTTAACTATATTTTCCTGCTGTCATATAATTTACTCCCTCTGTGGTCCCCGTTTTCTGTTTTTCACCTCATCATCTCCTTTCCCACCCTTCTGTTCTCATTTTCTACATAAACTCTTTAGCAGATACACATACAGGAAACGTGTGTGTGTGTGTTTGCGTGTGTAGGAAAGCACTATTAATGCTGTGATTGCCCCACTGGGCTTCAGTTCTGTGCATATGTGACGTGGGTGAAGAATAATATGACCCTAACACTAATGCAATCACATACACTAAGCAAATTATAGCTGCCTCCCTCTCCATCTCTCTCTCTTTATTTCTCTGGCACTCAGTTCAACCATGGGGATGTTACATGTGGTGTACGTGGTTTGCAGCTTGTACAGCCTATGTGTGTTTTCCTGGACTCTGCTTTGCTCATTTTTCTTTCTGATACAATCAGTATGAGTGTGTTTGGGGGCAGTAGGAGCCAAAGAGCCTGGCCTGGCGGGCTGCAGCAGCACCGAGGCCTGGCCAGGCTCAGGCAGACTCAAGGGGGATTGGTAGTGACGTGTCCGGGGTGAAACACCCCATAGTTGGGACTCCCCACCAGCCTCTCTGGCTCCAGCCTGGCTGATAAAGTCCAGCTGGGCGTGGAGACGAGGTGCTTCATCTGTCTTGGCCCCTCTCCACTCTTTTCTTTTTGAACATCTGCCTGTCACATCAAAATGCTTGTGCATTCTGCTTAACTTTGCGCTTCTCGCCACTTCTTATGAGCTGCATTGGTTTCTTTCAGTCTTAAATTCTGCCCAACCTCCTCTCTCTTCCTCTTGCCTGCTGCTTGTTTCTTTCTCTCCACAGCATATCACACATACACTCCTCCTCCTCCATCTCTCCATCTCACACTCACACACACACACAAACATATCCAGAACCCTTGAAGTGGGGTCATGATTGAGGCGTGCTGTTAATTAGCCGGCAGTGGTTGTTGTAGCAATGCAATGGTAGGGTGTAATTAATTAGGTGGCATGTGCACAGTTGGAGAAAAAGAGGGAGAGGAGAGATGGAGTGAGAGAGAAATACCGGCTATCAGTCCTCCTTTTATCCTCTGAGCTCAGATGAGTTCCCCTAATGAGAAAAAATGAGATGCTCCCAACCAGGGAAGAAAGCATTTTGTCCTTTACATGTTCTCTCTGCCTCTCCTCTGCTTGTCGTTCTGTCACTGCCTTGTTCTCTTTTCATCTGCCTATCACATCCAAGCTATTGCTAGTGGGGTGCCAGTGAGTTGGAGTCACCAGTCATAGATCTCCCACAGTAGTATGAACACAGCCTCTGGGACACATCCAGACACATGCATACATTATAATGCCACACAGCAGAGATGGTATACGGCCGACAAATGCTTGCATTTCTGTGCATTTGTATGAGTTTATGGGCTTTTGGATAATACTCTTATGTAATGGCTGCTGCTCTACTGCGTGTGGTGGTGGTTTTGTTTATGAGGAAAATGAGGGAGATAGAGAGAGGAGGAGATGGATGGAGAGATCTCAAAAGGGCAAAGAAATGTGGGAGGGAGGCAAGAGGTGCACAAACACTCAGCGCTCTATTGATCCTCTCCTCGGTTCAACACCGTCTCCTTGACCTCGTTCTGAAGCACCTCTGTATGCGCGTATCAAAAAATGTGTCTGTACAGTTGTGTGTGTCAAAGGCCTAACTGCAGTTCAGTGTACTGTATCTGTTTACAGAACCTGCAGAGATTCTCAACCGGTGTCAACCTGTCCGTTTTAACTGCGTCGTGAATATTTAGATGCCCACATTGCCCCGCCCTCGCACCACACTCTTCCTGCAGAACATTCAAATGCTCGAGTAGACACGCAAATGCATGCAGCTCAGCCCCCTCCTAT
This sequence comes from Chromis chromis, assembly GCA_900302755.1. Lineage (NCBI taxonomy): Eukaryota > Metazoa > Chordata > Actinopteri > Pomacentridae > Chromis > Chromis chromis. The sequence goes on along the minus strand of OMNN01051920.1, from coordinate 15,842 downwards.
CAACTCCAACGTACACATTTACACACACAGTCCGGCCTTCCTAGTGTAAACTGATAGTTTAATGACTGCCTGGCCTATCCCGTCCCATGTGATTGAAACTGTCCTAGGTGACAGGTTTATGGACAGTTTGGCAATGTCAGTGGAGACGGACAGCTATTTACAGCCAGGCGTTAGACACTTCGGACACTGGCTGTTAGCATAAATCCCTTGGTGAGATCAGCCGGTGAATAATACACATTGTCAACCATGCTCAGACATAAATCGTCAAATACACACACATAAATGCAGCAAGTGATCGCTCAGTCAGCCACTCAGTCCTTTTTAACCTTGTTAATACTACCGTCAACACTCAGAAATACCGCTCACGCAAACATCACGCACACGCTGTAGATCTGTATCTCAGTTATTTACAGCCCCCCTGCCATAACGTCAACAACCACCACTCGCTTTTTTCCCCCTTCCATCTCTCTCTCTGTTCGCCTTCCCCTCTGTCTCTCATCCCCTTCAACTATCATTTAGCTTTATGAGGTGTCCTAAAAGAAGCCTGAGGTGTGCATCCCTCCCTCCGCCCCTTTATGTCGGAGATATTGATATCCTCCATAAGTCAGACGCGCCGCTCTCTGTCACTGAGGAGAAATTGATGACGGAAGGGTGTGACAGAAGGGGAGTGGTGCCAGCAGGGAGTTATAGGAGTTTGGCTGTGTATGTATTGTAGTCTGCATTTCCGTGAGATGAGGCCTCTACAAGTGTGCGCTGCATGCAAACAGACTCATTAAGGGGAGGAGATGAGTTGGTCTGGTGAAGATTAGCAAAGGAGAAGACTGAGAGAGAGATGTGGACAGATAGGGAGGAGGAAGAGGAGGAGGGAGGCAGGTCTGTTTCTTTCTTTATGAGCTTTCCCTTTGTGTTTGATACTGTTGCTATAAACAAGGAGTCAGCTGAAGAGTGGCTGTTTATAAGGTTCATCTCTGAGAGTGAGCATATCAAAAAGCCTATGAAATTGTGATCAAGCTACTGTGGTTCGTGTGTCTCTGTGTGTACTTCTGTTTACTTGTGTGGTTGTGTTATCCATCAGAGTCATTAGCAACCATCAATCTCAGACTCTAGCAGGAGAATTAGATTCCTAATTCAATTTGCGTTGTGTATAATGCTGTACGAGTTAGCTTGACATGATCAGCCACAACATTAAAACCACCTGCCTTATATTGTGTAGGTCTCCCTCCTGTGGCTAAAACAGCTCTGACCAATCATTGCACAGACACCAGACCTCTTGGGGTGTTTGGCACTCGGATGTATGCAATGGATCGGTCAGTACTGATTGGTTGTGGAATGGGGAGTCCTTGGATTGGGCCTGTTCTGGAGCATTCCACGGATGCTTGATCGGATCAGGATCTGGGGAGTTTGGTGGCCTGGTCAATGCTTTGGGCTCTTTTTGTCTTCCTCAACTGTTCCTTAGCAGCTTTTGCAGTGTGACTGGGCAGATTGTCCTGCTTAGGGAGGCCACTGTTGCCATGGGGGTGTCTGCTTGGTCTGCTGCAATGTTAAGGTAGGTGCAAAATAACATCTACCTGAATGCCAGATCACAAGGTTTCCCTGCAGAACATTGCATTGGAACGAGGTCATCCATGTCATGAACTTCACCTGTCAGTGGTTTTAATGTTGTGGCTGATTGGTGTATGCATTTGCTATGTCTGTGTATGCTTGTGTGTATTGTACACGGCCTGTATCTGCCGGCGAGATGTAACAACATGTAGTGTTCTTACTATCGCAGAAATACACCTGGTCAACATTCACCATAGAGCTTACGCTTACAATCCTCTGTGTTTTTGTGCAAACTGCATTAGCATACGGTGGGCGTAGCTACTAGAGGAGATTAGAGTAATCTCACATGAAATACCGAATCACCTTCATCATGTGGTTGGTCCAAGGTTGAGTCATGCCAACATGCTCGGTACACAGAATTTTGTTTCTTCAGATGTGGCTAAATGGTGTGATAAGCGAACTTGTTTACTGTGTGGATTTTCTTTTTTTTTGTGTACTTTCCTGCCTACGTGTGTGTGTAAGCGTTTTTGCACTCTGACTGCTGGTGTTTTTTCCCTATTCCACTGGGGATAAAGAAAAGGTTTGTTTGATTAATTAATGCTGTTAGACATGAATGTAAATGATCAAAGGAGCACATTTGCATTTTCGTGTTTAATTATTCATGAGCTGCGATTGCTCATGAATTAGGACACCTGTGAGGGCCTACTCCTCTCAAGCTCAGACATTCACTCATGCACATGTACACACGAACACGCACGCGCACATCCAGGGATGTGACCTGGTGTATCTAACCAGACCTGCTCGTCACCCCTGTCTGTGTGCCCTGCTGTGTGTGGGGATGCAGGTCACTGCAGGTTCATGTTAGTATTATTAGGTTATGTAGCCGCTCTGGCTGGGGTTCAAACGTTCTGATTAGGTTACCACGTAGCGCTAAAGCTCAGACTGTCACCCTGACTGTATGATCCATCTCCATGGAGACAAAAGAAAAGCTCTGATCTAATTACCCATACTGCTGCCATCTCAGACTTGAAGAGAGGGCTGGGCGGTGAATACGGTGAGAGGAGCCACAGAAGAAGAGGCAAGGGGCGGCTCAGTGAGATTGCTGAAAAAAAAAGAGGGATAACAGTGTAGAAGGAAGAAAAAAAATCAGCCGCAAAAGGAAGAGCAGGCTCCGGCGGTAACAATAGAGAGCTTGATAAAAGCAGGTATTATTTGTCTTCTTGCTTCCTCTTCTTCCTCATCTCTCCCCTCATCATCAGCAGCATCCAACTGCTGCACAAATGGGCCCTTGTTGCCATGGATATGAGCAATGGTTCTCCCGTTCTGCTCGATGGGGCTCAGTGATAAATGGTGGGATGTGGAGGAAGTTAATAATTTATCCCGGGGAGGGAGCGACCGTTCTGGGGAGCGTTACCTAGCATAATGGGTTAAGTGCAGCGATTGCTGCGTGCCGAGCAATAGACTCACAGGAGGTGATATATAAAAAATGAATAAAGGCTGAGTGGAGCCTGCTGGGAAGGAGTTGTCTGGGGACTGTGTTGGTGTGTGTGTGTGTGCGTGTGTGTGTGTGTGTGTGGGGTGGTGGGGGGCTGGTGTTGTGTTTAGGTAAGAAGCCTTTGTCATTTCTTGAAGTTTTTGGATTGTCAGTTAAAGAACAGTTGAGACTTAATAGAGCTTTCTCCGGGCTTTCAGTAAAGATCTCCTCCTACTTTTACTAGAAAACGGAAAACATTGCAATATGCTTTGCGCTTTGAAGTGTGACAGCAACGGAAACAAATGAAGCTGCTGCAGAACTGGGGTGCTGGGCCTGTGTATACTGTGCTGTCATTATCTGTGACTCATTGACACTTGTGTATACGTAAGAATTCTTCATTATCCGACAGTGTGTGTTCATTTGCGATTTTCCCCCCTCTCTGTTTATCCCTCCAGAAGAGCCACTTCTTAGGCTTTGTGCTATATCGTGATTGTGAGAGAAAGAAAGGACACATGGGGTAGGCCCACACCTCCTAAAGCATTAACACAACACCTGCTTTACGTCTTTTTAGCAATTTATGAGGTGTTACACTCTTTACACTGCCTCCTTTACCTTCCTTCCATCTTGCACTCCCCTCCTTTCCCCTCACTCCCTCTTTAGCGCTGCTATCTTTCAGATCTTGCACTTGGAGGCTGATGGTGCGTACCCAGGGTTATGTAGGGGTCGCTGTATTGTGTTAATCCGAGAGAACATATCAGATCAGCTTGATTTCATTATTGTCCCTCTGATGCCCCATATGCAGAGGCTCAAAGCTACTTAGAATGATCCTCTCCTAGCAATGGGAGAAAAGAAGCAGTAGTCTGTTATCTGTGCTGGAGCTGAGGTCTATTGTGTTGGACACTCCGCTGCGTCCTGAAGTGGATTTGGAGCATAACAGGCTTGTGTTAAAACATAGCAGAGGCTCGCATTGTCTCCCACTGATTATTTGATGGGTTTTTCAATGCTCACGTCTGGTTTGAGTAGTGTAGTTTGAATCTACGCCGCCGAGGTGCGTGCCTGCTTGCGTCGACGCATGTGTGTACCCAGCAGAATATATGACTTGGGGTTTTCTTTTCATTTCTTCTCCATTTTGTTTCGAGTGCCTGTGTGTGTGTGTTTTTTTTTCCAGGAGCCTTTTTCCTCTGCCTCCTTGTGGCTGATAAGTGATGCAGATAGCTGTGATGGATAATACCACCTTACGTACACACACACATTAAACCTCTCTCTCCTCTCTCTGATTCAGCTGAACAGCTACGAATGATGTCTGTGCACACGCCTGTGTTTTTGTGTGTGCTTTATTCTCCTGAAACGTAGTGCGTGTTCCCAGTGAGCTGCTGTGTGGATTTTCTCAAAACAGAAGGCCGAGCAGTGACGACAGACAAGTGCAGGAAGGATGCAGGCAGGAAGAAAGAAACAAAGAAAGAGACTGTGATTATTCTCCGCAGGTGGAATAAAATACCACTAGTAATTACTGTGTTCAAGTACACATCAGAAAGAGGAGGAAGAAACATGCAGAATTGTAATTTTCATGTTTGTTTGTTTTTTTAAATAAGACTGTTGGCTGTAATTTCAACAATCTGCTTAACTCGGAAGTGACAGATGACTGTCACACAGGTAGCACACAAACTGCACTGAAGAAGCTGCCTTTCCCCCCCCCCCCGCCTTTTTGTTGTCCAAATCGACATGTCTTTATCTTTTTATGAGCTCTCATTTTCAACGCCGCACTGGGGGGTTGGACAGGTGCTACGATGAGCTGTGACAGGGTGAGGCTCATATTGTACAACGCACAAAAAATCACCTGCATTTAGGCGAACATGCAAACTCTTCCTGACACTTCCCCCTTCACACAAACGCACACACACTGCCTAGGGTTGGTGTCAACGCCCTGTAGGTGCCCGACTCTTGTGCGGCACACTGACTGACAGCTTCATCAGACCTCCACCCTGTTGTACACATTTGTGGACACACAAGTGCACACTGATACCCCCGCACAGACACACACACACACACTTGCGTATACACATGTACAGACTCATGGCCCCCCCAGGTTGCCTTTGTTCCCAGCATCTGTTTCCCTCAGTGATTAATTGCAATTAGCGAGAGGTTTGAAGGCCTGTGGAAGAACACAGCAAGAGGAAAAACATCAAGATTAATGAGGGGATGCATTCATCAGAGAGGGAGAGAGGATGCAGGGAGAGAGAGGAAGGATGGAGAGAGGAGAGAGAGAGAAGGGGGAGGGGAGGATGGAGAGATGACATGGTAAGAAGGGAGGGGTTGGGAAAGGAGGAAAAAAAGAGATGGAGGGGGTGCTCAGATGTTAATGACGTAGGAGATAGGGAGAGCAGAGGAGCGTGACATAAAGCAAAAGGAGGAGAGTGAGAGCAGCAGAGACGAAAGGGAGAGAGAGCGGGGGAGAGAGCCAGTTGTCAAAGCTCAGGCCACAGAGCAACACCACGGGGGACTGATTAAATATGGAAATTATAATTGCTAATTGACCTTTATTAATCAGAGCAGTAGGGGGGGTGGGTTGTATTGCGTTTTTTTGTGACTCTGTGTGTGTATGTGTGCACGCCTGTGTTTGTGTGTGTATAAGCACGCTGGTGTGTGTGTATTTGTACTTGACTGTGTTTGTGTATGTGCGGCTGTTTGATCCCCTCATGCAGCTCTCTCTTGTCTCAAAGAGCTCTCTCATGTTTAAACACAGCATAATGGGAGAAGCAGCTAGAATAACACACACATACACACACACACACACGCGCGCACACACACAAACTGGGTGGTAATGAGAATGTGAGTATATTATGGAGAGCTAAATAGGGTCACTGTGGAACCTCACTCTTTGGGCTGCCAGATGTGCAATCATGAATGCATGCATGCACTCTCATACACATGCATACAAGTCCTCTCATTTCTCTCTCTCTCTCTCTCTCTCTCTCTCTCTCTCTCTCTCTCTCTCTCTCTGTCCTTCTTTCTACTTTCTCCTTCCACACTTTGATGTCTTCATGCTTATTATTGCACCTTAGAAAACCCCTGACACCCTGTTTCATTCTGCATCGGAAGCATGTAGACAGAATTTCTCTGCCTCGCCTGGCTCCATATGGGTTTATTTCCTCATGTTATCAATACACACTCTCATACATAATCACACATACACACACACAGACGGATGTCAGTCGTGTTGCCAGATCACACAGATTTGATTTGAGACTCCCTAAATTCATTAACCCAATGTGATTTAGTCAGCCGTCATTAGAGCCACATGTAAACTGGTCTGAAGTGGTCTGATTTGGTTTCAGCTCGTCAAATGCATCAGATTCATGAGCTCTGCTGGTCTTTCTCACTTTTAACCATATGCTTCCTGAATGATCCATTTATGACAAACTTAAAAAAACAAAAAACTTTCCATTCATGCATAAACTCATTTTCTCCCAGTAAACACAGTCTTCCATTGTTGGCCACTGCAGCAGAACTTAAGAGAAGTGCCTTCCTAAAGGGAGTCTTGACCACAGAAAGAAAAAAAAAAAACGTTGTCCATGCTTTTCTTTCACTTTAAAGGTTTTCACTGCAGTTCTGAGAATTTGAGGTGGCAGCTGTCTACACAGGTCTGCTGTTGCACTCTCACTCCCACCTTTAAATCTGTATTGGGAGTTAGTTGTCTGCAGCTCTAAGGGCATCTGCTGAGGCCGAGTGTCATTTCTGATCCCCAAGAGACAGAGACAGGGGACTCCTCCCCTCTTAGCCCTGGCTCCTCTAATCCTGTTAGCTCAGCTCAGGATCAGACTGCCGTGACTGGTCCTCTACCGCACACACACTCGCACACAGACACACACACATACACACACACGCAGCCTCAGGGGCCAGAGGGGCCCCGGGGCCTCAAAGGGACAATTGTTACAGGGTCCAGAGGTGGCGGTGGAGGTGAGGGGTCAGCAATCAGAGGGGAAGAGATGGTCACACACACACATTTACACACCTAAGATATAGTCAGAGCATTGAGGGAAAAGACTCATGTCCCCCATCACTCACTTTCTCTCTCACATGCAGACACACTGTTGTTATCCGAACATAGAGTCTGTTCCTTCCCAATTCCTCTTTTCATCCAATTTCTAACTGGGCAGCAAAGAAGCTAGGCTGACCTCACATCACTGCACACATACACACATGCTATAGATTGGACACTCAGTACACAGTGGACTGCCTCAGCCATTCTTTGTGCATTATTCCCCTTTTGCGTTGTTAGTGAGGAGCCCACTTCTCCTTAGGGAGAGAACAGGGTGTCAGCAATGCAGAGCCCATCAGCTTTGACTTTGACTGTTACCAATTTCCTACTGCTGAAACACACAGCAGTGGAGTATGGAGAGCGCTGTTATCCCTCATCTGTACAGCAGAGGGCTCTTGGCACAGTGGAGCAGAGAGTTCCTTCCTTTTGTCATGACTGCTGACTTTACTGCTCATCTATGAAGGGATAATGGCTGAAATCAACCAGTGTACAATGTTAATGGCATTTGAATTAGAACACTTCTAAATTAATTAGGAAAGTAAAGTATGCAACAATCAAAATGTCACTGTTGATAAAGCTATGTTCCTGTAAGCGGTCGGGGGGGAATCGACAGACTGATTTGTTTGGTGTTATCAATCTGGGTTAGGCTCTGCTAGCTCTAGGTTGTTTCATCTATGTGTGTGCGTGCTGGTGTGTGTGTGCGTGTGTGTGTGTAAGGCTTGCTAGTATGTGTGTTTGTGTGTGTGTTTACCGTTGGGTAGGGAGACAGTTTGATTGAGCTCTGCGCCGTAAAGCTGTCTGTTTGCCAGACGGTTTGTCTCCTGGCCAAGACTCTGCAGTGGAGAAGAATACAATGATTATCTGTCACAAGGCAGCAGCGTTCTTCATCAGTCTGGCTAGCAACAGCCCAGACTGCCCTGTATAAGCCTCAGACCACACACTGAATCAGCCTCGAGACTTTTTCAACTCTGAAACTCTAAATATGCTGTATTGATTCTTCCTACTGTGTGGTAAAATGTTCTTTTACATGTTTACTTTAGGCTTGATACAGCTATTCGGCTCTCTCTGTTTGACCCTATAGGAGCGCATCTACAGCTTTTCGCAATACCACAGAGTTCTATGAGCAAGTCTCTCTTTTGTTGTGGTTCCCGTGTGTGTGTGTCTGTGTGTGCGTTTGTGTGTGTGTGTGTGTGGCCATGCAGTAGTGCTCAGACAGGAGCGTGAGAGGAATGTCAACAACCTTTAACCTCTGGGCTCATTAATGTTAGGGGTGTGAGGTGATGATGTGCCAGTAGGATAATTGGTGTGTGTGTGCGCGCGTGCGTGTCTGTGTGTGTGTCTGTGTGTGGGTGTGCTGTGTGCATCCAGAGCAGTGTCAGAGCAGACATGATTTATCACGTATTAGTAGGCAGAGAGGAGGAGGACAGAGCTCTCAAAAGCCTGGGGTTACAAGGTCAGGTCAAAGGTCATGAAAGGTCAGAGCGCTGAGTGGATATCAAAGAGCACCCTGGGAGCTAGATATGGCCGACCAGGGCCTCATAGGCTTGCAGGGACTGACTGGCCAGACAATAGCATGTAAACACACACATACACACACACACAGCACAAATACACACCTTACTTGCAGACTGGTGTAGGTGGAGTGTATAAAGGCTAAGGTCAGTGTGGTTGTTTAGAGGTCGCAGGTCAGGAGAGATTGCCCTTAGATCAGACAGTGGATTCACTCGGCCCCTCCACCTCTCCTACGAACACAAACATACACACATTAGCTCTCCAACATGGGTTACCTCTTGACAGACTGACTGCAAATATGTTCTAAAATACGCATCTAAACCAAGCGTGCTGGTACACCCAAACAGACATGCACAAGCAGACAAAGCCCCACAAAGGCAGCTAATTTCACACTGGCTCTGCTGGGGCCCTGTTTGGGCACGGCTGTGAAGCACAGACAGAGAGACAGATGGTGCAGGGCTGGCAGGAGGAGTTTCTGCTGTCCTCTGTGCGTGTATGTGTGCGCGAGTGTGTGTGTATATGTATGCGTTTGACTGATTGTTTATGCGCAGTTGCGCTTGTGTGCATGCATTCTCCTGCGTCTCTGTGCATTTTCAAACACCACTTTGTACTCCACACACCAGCAGAGTCGGAGCTCTAGGCTACGCTAGCAGTGCCTTTCCTAACTGCTTCTTGTTGCCAAGCTAGGTGTCAGGAAACGTTACCCCCAGCATAACCTCTATGTCTTCATAGACATTTTTCAATCCCGTTTTGTAACAGTCATTTCCTCTCTAAGAGCCTGCAGAGTGGAGACTGTGCATATTAAGAATGAGGAAGACCTGTTTGAAGCTTAATGTAGCTGGCAGAGAATGAAACAAGCTCTTGTATCTTTGTGTTTTGCTGGAGGTATTGTTTTCTGTTGCACTGTGCTGTACATATTTGTCTATCTGTGCGTGTGTATGTGTGTGAGGGTGCTCATGTGTGGTTGCTGTAATTGAAATGACTGGTTGCCATGATAGCTTGTGCATAGCTAAAGCTTGTTAGTGTGCTTGGCTTGGCTGAACTTTGGCCAGGGGCTAAGGAAGAAATTAAAGGAAGAGGAGCTAGGGAAGGAGCAAAGGAATAGAAATGAAGTGATGGATGTGGAGGACAGTGAGGGAGGTGGCAATAAACCAAGAGGATAATGAGAAGAGGCAGAGAAATAGATACAAATAGATGAGTAGAGGTAAATATTAAAGTGTAGCGGGGATGATGAATACAGGTGGTGCTCGCAAGCTGTTTTCGAAGGCAGCAGCCAGACGCAAGACTAATGGGCTAACAGACAGGCTGATGAATAGGGAGACTGACTGGCTGACTAACTGACTAGTAGTGAGGCTGACAGACGGTCAGACGGATAGATGGACAGGCTGACAGCCAGTGAGCCAACCAGGCAGACAGGGAGCCAGTGTCATCCCACATTGGGAGAACAGGAGGAGCGAGAAGGGTTCATATTCCCCAGGACAGGTGGCAGAGACATGCCACTGCTGCCACCTGGCACTCACAACCCCGTGTCCTTCTCTCCCTTTTTTCTTTCTCTGAGCCATAATATTGCAGTCAGCTCTTGACCTGGTCTTCCTCCAGAGTCCCTGCTGTGGCAGTATAGCAGAGCCCTGTTTTTTCCTCCAGTTTGAGTTAGTTAAAAGACAGAGAATCTCCTCTTCTAAAGGCCTCACCCTCCCTGTTGAGGGGGCAAATAGGCCAGGCAGGCAAAAGGCAGCATGTTACTGATTAGTGATTGCCATCTTCCAGCCGTCCTTGGGCTCGGAGAGGCATGCAGGTAAGCCCTCTGTCCCCATTGGTCAAGGCCAGGGCTTGTGTGGGCAGGTGGAGCGGTGGTGGCGGGGCACTCGGGAGGCTGGACTCTGACTCCCCCAAGTAGCAGAGGCCACCTGCTCCCATTCACTGCTCCACAGCCCTGTCTGACCACAGCCCCGCTAGCACCACGCAGGCTAATTAAACTCAGTGTGGCACATACACTCTTACTCCCACTCACACTGAGAGACACACACACACGCCAGCACACATCAACTGTGTGAATTTAATAACACAAATAGACGCACACGCACGCAAAGAATTATCCACCCACACCCTTTGGTTGGAAAGAAGACGAAGTGAGGAATGCAAACATTTTATACCGCCGGAACAGAAACAATTGTAATACATGCTTGCACACAAACATGCACACACACACTGAGACTTCATGCTGCCAACAGACTGTCCCACTTTAGAGTAGGAGTGTTCTATTTGGCGTCCACCCACTGCTCTCCTCCTCTCTCTGATCTCACTGCAGTATTTTTGGTGGTGTCTCAAAACACTGGGCAGGACAAAGCTGTCACTAATGTTACGAAGACAAAGCCCTCTGTGACTTCACATGGATACCATTTTAGCCTGGATAAAACCTTTCCTTTTTTCCTAATTGATCTGCTATTGTTTCCATATCGTGGCAGAACTGGACAGAATACAAACCCCCATAATAGCAGCGACATACATTCAGTCCCTTGGTAGATTCTCATTGAAGGCAAACTTTGCAATTTTTAAATTATATTTGTTTAATCTATGTAATTATTTTGTGTTTGTGTCCACCTTTATCAATAAACCAACCAGACACTATATGTACAGCACTTTTCATCCGAACAGAATAACATCCTGTACAAGAAAAACAAAAACAAAACACAAACCCCACAACCCTCAATCCCCTCATGAACAATTATGTTATAAATGAAGTACTCACTAGAAACGCAGACTGAGGAAACAGTTTCATCAATAAATCTGATAAGTTTCATAAATTTGCAATGAGGAATCACCAGAGGCCGGACAAGTCAAATATTCCAAATAGCAAAATAAGAAACTAATTGAAAAGTGAAGCGTTCAGAGACAGATAAAACAGATAAAACAGACTAAAATGTATAAATAAATAGCCAAATAAATGAATAAAAAAAAAAAGAAAATCAATTAAATGTGAGATTAACAAGGTAGGTTGTTGCTTTACCTTTAAAATGTATAAGAATGCATAGCTTTGTAAAGTTTGCAGGAACAAAGAAACTGCAATTAAACGCTCACTCACTCGCAGCAGTTATGGATTTTTCTAGCATGTTTACACTTTACAGATTTCAAAACTGCCACTTCGAGTGATCGGTTTTGCAATTTAGGGGGAAAAAAGGAGGGAAAAGAATGACTTCTGCAGGGAGAAAATGAAATAGTGTCTGATGGATTAAGTTTGGAAAGCTAACTGCGACTTAAACATTTTGCAAAAAAAAAAAAGGGAATGGAGAGGGGATAAGTATTTTGGGGGGTGATGAAGAGTGTGTGTGTGAGTGTTTGTGTGTGGATGTGCGTGAGAAAGGCAGAGGCAGACAGACACAGTGAAAGAGAAGGAGACAGTGGCGGTGAGGGACTTTGAGAGGTGTGACTGTTCCCTAAACTGATTTAAGGCCCAGCCCTCCCAGACCCCCACAGCTTCCAACATGCCACAGGGAGTTGTCCCATAATCCTCTGTTCCAGGTAAACAGCTTTCTTCCTCCAAAAGCCCAGACCCATCTCCTGCACACACACACACCATCAAAAAAAAAAAAAAGCTCTCCTATGCCTTTAAACCTCCTCCTTGCTTAAAGCTTTGGGCCCCCCTTATCTGTAATGGAACTCACTGATGCACAAATGCTGCTCTGTAATTGGTGCGAATTAGCCTGATGTTTGTTGATTTGTGGCTGATGAGGTGATTCAGCAAACAACAGAGTATCAGTGTTTGTCTGGTGTAGTTAAGGTCTTACGCGAGGATTTCTGTGCCGCTTCGTGTCTCATCACCAACATTTGAATACACCAAAAAAAATTTAAAAAATGCAGTAAAAAATGTAAACACTGTCAGGGAAACACTTGGCTAGAATACACTTGTATGTACACGCAAACACTTCCTCCCCCTTGATGAGGTTACACAAGACCATACAAGCTGCAGCCTTCGCTACACCTTCACATGTGCGGTGTTAACCTGCACATGATGGGCAAAGCTGTGCTCCCTTCAGTTCTCCTCCTTCTTCTGTGTTTAACAAAGTCTTTCTCCGCACAGCAGAGAAACTCCTCTGTTTACACTCCATCACAGACACTTAAACACTACTCCCTCGCCTCTGCTTTCCATTCCCTCTTTAATCTCTCCCTCCTCTCTTTTCTTTTCTTTTCTCTATCCACTCCATTTAGTCATTAGGTCGGCTCTCATCTGCATAAGCTTTCCGTTGTAGCACTCGATTGCACTGGGCTCCAGCTCATGTTTATTAAATAAGCCTTCTTGTTGTGTCAGCCCCACAGCTTGCCCTGCTCTCTGCCTTGTCCTCCTATTTTCTCGCTTTTTGCTCTTTCTCTCCTTGCCGTCTCTCCCTCTCTTCTTCTTCTGTCTCCCTGTGGTTGGCGTGCTCGCCTGACCCCTCCCCCCTTCCTCCCCCCTCTTTCTTCTTATTCCTCTGTGGGGGTATTAAAGGCTGTTTCTGTTGGCCGTCACTCTTCATAAGTGGTGTCTTGCTCAATGTGTTCGCCCTGTTCCCTGTGTGAGTGAACCTCAATGCCCTGGTGCGCACTCTCTCTACAGGCCCCACTCAGAATGGAAATGAAGGGAGTCTGTAATGAGTTCCACTCAGCCAGGGTCCCCGACCCCACCACCATCAGCCAGCTTAGAGGAGAGAATCAGAGAGACGGAGAGAGAGGGTAGAGAAACGAGGGTCAGAGATGGAGGGAAGAAGAGGCTCAAGGGAAAACACAGGGCTTTTTTCATTTTTTTTACACCCCCCCTCTTTTAGTGCTTGGTTGCCAAGCTGCTACAATGTTAAGCTGGCCTTTCTTTCAGTCTATAGGGAACAGTGTGGGACCGTCACACGGAGCAGGAGAGGAGAGGGGGGTGTTGAAAAGAGGAGAGAGGTGGAGAAGAAGGACGGCAGTACAGAGCAGAGGACAGGAGAGATGATAGGATTAGACCAGGAACAAAGACATAGACTGTATTTTCAACACGAACATATGGGTGATGAGAATACATGCTGCAGGACGATGACGGCGGCCGCAACCTTCATAATTGATATCATTCTCCTGCTGCCAGCCACATTGGCTCTGCTCTGCTGTCATCAGGGCAGGATGCTGCTTTGGGCTTCATGTAGGAGGAAACTCGAAAGAAAACTGTGAAGTTGAATGTACTGAACAGGTTGTAAATCCAGTGTAATGTGGTTTATTTAAATTGATCTAAAACAGTAGGTAAAGATCCAAATATTGTTTTAACAGATCTACAAATTCACTTGGTTGGCATTAAAAACCTGCAACCACAACTTAGGAATCATGATGGGTTAACTCTGCCTTTGTACATAAATTTTTACGAAACACCTGTAGTGTGCGCATGTGTGTGTGTCTCTCTGTGTGTGTGCATATACCATGGATGATTCCTTCACAAGTAGATGAGTCATATTAGATGTTATTTACACAGCGTCTTTACCCTGTACACCAAAGCAGTCAGCTGGAGAAACTGGAGCCATGTCAACACAAACTGAGATGGCCTCCTAAGAGGTGTGTGTGCATGTGAGTGTGTTGAGAGTGAGAGTTGTGTCTGTAAGGCTGTGATAGATGAGACACAGCTGATAAGGAGACCTGGGGTTGGAGCAGTCAAACAGTGCACAGATACAGAGTGCCTCGGTCTTTCCTATCTATTCCTGTGTGTGTGTGTATTTGTGAGCGTGTGCATTTCCTGTTGGGTTGTTGTACACAAGATTGTCTGTTCAGAGGCAGATGCCTCGCTGGGCGTGAAGCCCAGGAACTCTGTGTGTGTGTCGGTGAAAGAGGGTAATGGCTGACTCTACACGCCCTCTGACCCTGCTGGGCAGCACAAGTCCTCCTCTGTTTCTCCTCACACTGATTAAAGGGTCAGAGCTGCATCACGCACACACACACACACACACATCAAAAACCTACACGTATACACACAGCGCGCCTCTTTTGGCTCTGTCGTCAGCACAATAGAGAAGGAGAAAGAGGACATTCAGTAACACACAGAGAGAGAGAGGTGGGGTCAAACTGAGAAGAAGAGGGAGAGAGAGAGAGAGATGTGAAGTGAAACACAAAGAGAACGGCGGCACAACATGAATTTGCACAGATAAGACAGAAAAATGGATAGCACAGTATATAGGCTCGGAGAAGACAGATATGCTCAAACAAAGATAAAAGAGAGGAGGGTGAGAGCAATATACCTGGTTATTAGAGGCAGAAGGAGCAAAGGATAAAAAGCGAGGATGGGTGGAGTTATGAAGGCTTTTTTTCTCCCTTGCTTTGTCCTGTCTTTTCTTTCTTTCGTATGTTTAGGGATGAATCATTCGGCAATCATTTATTTTTCTGTCGAAGCACGACTTTACCCTCTCTACCTCCATGCTAACCTCTCTCTATCTTTATATCTCACACTCCCCCCCTCTCTCCCTGCAATCATTTTATCTGAAAATGAAAAGGAGAGGGAGTAGCATGTCAGCACAGTCACTGGATACCATGGTTTTGAAGGAAGCACAGCATCTGTGAGCGAGGTGGTTGTCTTTGTGTGTGAGACGTAGAGAGACAGTTTTAGCCCTTGATGCAGCATTCCTGGCATTTGACGAAAGGCTTAGGTGTCTGTAGGCCACTTTGTGTACGCATGCATGTATCCCTGTTTGCATTTGTGCGTGCGCGTGCAAGTATGCATGCGTGCAAGTGTCCGTGCATGTGGCACTGACCCATGTAAAGAGACTTTGTGTGTGTGTGTGGCATACATAATGGATGCTGTGCACAAGAGTGTTGTGAGGAATTCCCAGCTTAACAAGCCTGCCTGTGCAAGAGAGAGAAAGAGAGGCAGATAGAAAGAGAGGAGAGAGTAAGGGAGTGTGTAACATCCATAACTGATCCTAAAGAAGGTAGCTGTGAGTCAAATTCAGCCTCATCCCCGATCATCTTTTTTCCTCCGGTCTTAACCTCTGCTAATTTTCCTGCAAAATTCATGTTCTGCTCTCTGTGTGCCGCATCTCTGTATTGTTTCCCTGTTGATTTCTCTGGTAGGGTTTTTCATCCCCCCCCCACACACACACACACACTCCTCCACCCTTGCATAGTGCTTCCACATCACCTTCTCTTCTTCTCTGTATAATTGTGTCTTCAGCTCTTCAAACAGGCTCCAGTATCTCTCCGCATCCCCTCCTCCTCCCTTCCTCCCTTTGGAGAGGAAATGTCATTTGTTTCCCAAACTGTTCCAGAGAAGAGCAGCCAGAGCCTTCCACC
>OMNN01051918.1:0-10521 GCA_900302755.1 Chromis chromis | reverse complement strand
AACATATATACAAAAAAACATACTTGGAATAATTTAGAAATGGTATCATCTCATAGTTTGTCCAACAGAGCACTCCAACTCTATTGTTCACTCTCAGCACTCTTTGCAGCACATGTAGCAGAGTGCGGAGCATGATAGCGGAGTTGGTAGGTCCGCATACTGGAACATCGGCGGTGTATTAGAGCCTCGGCGTGCATGACTATTCGGATATCAGAAGTACTATTCAAATACCACCACAACGAACGAATATTCGGATATTCGAATATTCTGGACCAGCCCTAATATACCCCGATCAACCACAACATTATGACCACTGACAGGTGAAGTGAATAACATTGATCATATTGGTACTATGTGGTGTACTGCTGGAAAATCTTGGATTTTACACCCAAATAAACATTGTCCCAGAACAAGCACACTCCTTCATGCAAATGGAAATTCCCAAATGTCACTGGCCTACCCCTGCAGGAAAATGCACCCCACCACATGGCAAAAACACCAAACAATCAGAAACATGTTGAGGAACATGAAAATGGCCCAAGATGTTGATTTGACCTCCAAACTTCCTAGACCCCATTCTGATCAAGCATCAACAGGATGCAGTTGAACAAGTTTGATTGACAGAGGCCCCACTGCACAAGCCAGAGTACCCAAAGAATCCACTGCCAACGTCCTGGTGCCAGACCCCATAGGACACCCTGAGAGGTCCTCTTGTCCATGCCCAATGGTTCAGAGCATTTTTGAGCACATAAGGGGGACCAACACAATATTAGGCAGGTGGTCATAATGTTATGCCTGATTGGGGTATTTACATATACAACCCCCCCAAAATTTGTATTGGCGTCTGCCCCAAAAATCCAACAACAGTTGAGCTCTCACTAATCGTACTTTATATTTACTTGATGTAAACTCTGACAGTGTTGTAATCCCTATTTACATTTCATCACGTGCCACAGTGTGTTCTTTGCCTACAGCCTCTGTTTCCTTTATTCTCATTGATAGTGCTTGTTTGTTTTGCTCTGACTTAGTAGTGTTTGCTCCAGTAACAGCTCATTGTCCCCTCAGGAGTCATTAAAGTTTCATTTTAACTTATTTTTATATAGCCTAAATATTCTCTGCTGCATCTGAATGATTCAAATCCCCATGGAAACAATCGGCACCAACAGGAATCATCTGTGTTATTGTTAAATTTATCTTTTGCTTGCTCAGGCAACAAAGATGATAGAAGAAGGAGACATTCTCATGGGTAATTAATGTTTTCATCAAAGAAAACTAAGAGATATTGGTGTTCTTGTTTAAGTAATGTTTGGCCCACAGGCTGGAAATTGCTAAAAAGTGACTTCTAAGAGACAACTGGAGGTTCTGGTGTTTAGAAAAAGTTTGCTGTAAGCTTCATGTCAACAGTCCTGAGACCTCCCTACTGGGAATTATCACAAAAGTTACTAAAAAAAGAGTTCCTAATCTCAATGTATTCATCAAGTAATAACCTGAGCTTTTTTTCCCCCTCCAGTCACATTTCTTATCTAATGTGGGCTTTTTTTTTGCAATATAAAGTCTTTCACCTCTTTGTAAACAACACGACCAAGGCTGCAAGTAGAGAGAACTGAAACGTCTTTTTGTGCAGCACAACAAAGTTAGAATGTCATAATTAATAATAAGAAGAAAACAATGAAAGTTGAATTTCCTGAAAAAAGCTGGAACCAAACTTTCCAATAGTGGGGGGAAAAAAGTTGTGACTCTACCGGCTCTGTTTTACTAATTACATTTTTTTTTTTTCCATATTTGTCCTCTACCAGATTTTTTGCAAACACAGCCTGCAGTTCAGCACAGTGTAGCCAAAAAGGTGGCTGTTGGTCACAGCTAAAATCACACAAAGCTAAAGTCACAGCTTAAATTAAACCTTGTTAGTTACAAAATCTGGTTTATATTTGCAGAATTTTTAAAATAAGACACGTAGAATGAAATGATTTGGATGAAAAATCGAAATTAGTAAATTTTCCTGATGATACCGAAAGTCATTGATGTTGAAAAAGGTAAAAATCCAATGAATCTTTCCCTTTTTACAGCTTCTGGCTATGATTTTTTAAAGATAACATGCCTTCCAAACTTGCTGGCAGGTTTTGGGATTCAGAGAGTGAAGTAATGTTGGATCCTGACGCCAGAAATGGCCAACAAGTTACTTCTAAGAGACAACTGGAGGTTCTGCTGTTTCGAAAAACTTTGCTGTGACTATCTGGATTCAAGCTTCATGTCAACAGCAGAACTGTTCTCCGGCAAATTAGGACAACTGGGAATGAATACAAGTTATTTACAAATGAGTTTCTATTATTACTGTATTAATCAATTAATCCTCGCATCCTTTGTTTTCATCAAAGAAAGCAAAGAGATATTGGTGTTCTTGTTTCAGTAATGTGTGGCCCAGAGGCTGGAAATTGCCAACAAGGGACTTCTAAGAGGCAACTGCCCCTCTTTAACAACAGAACTGTTCTCCAGCAGACATGTAATGTCCCTACTGAGAATTATAGCAAAAGTCATTAACAACAGTGTCACTGTATTTATCAGTTAAATCAAGCTGCTTGGGGTTTATTTAGTGCATTGCAGCCTGTTATTCTTATATTCATCTCGCTTTTGTTGCCTTTCATTAAAGTCACTATTAAAAAAAAGAGTAGAGAATAACAAGTAAACAAGAATACACACAGATCACAGCTTCTGTTGTCATAGAAGAGTGTCAGCCGGTGGCAGCTGTACTTGCAGCACTGAGGCTTAATGAGGAAGCCTTTTACAGTGTGACTGCAACTCCACAGTTGCTCAAGAAAAGGAAATTCCCCGCGCTTCTAGTTTGCAACTTCTGTGTCTGACTTGGTGTCTGTCTGCCTTTGATCCACACACACAGCATCATGTGCAGTCACTGCTGTGTTAGCTCTCGCCTCAGTCATGTGCTCTAGAATTAGCACACCACCACATCCTTTCACTGTTCGCCTGTGCCTACAGCTTTGCATGAATGCATACGTACGGCATGTAAATGTATGTTTTGTGGAGTGGAACGAGAGCTTAATGTATGAATTTTTCCATGTGTGTGTTGCTGGTTTTGACATAACCTCAGTATCCTGTGTGTCGTTTACACACCTACATTGGGAGCATCTATCGGAGTATTTACAAGTTCTTTACTGAAATACACAGTACTATACATATATGCAGGTTTTTTTAAGCACTATTTGCTGTACTGTAGCAATAAAATTCCACTTGGGTGGCTGCTGGGTTACTTTTTGTTCATTTTGGCAGCTGAAAAGAGACACTTCTGTCCCTCAACACGTTTCTGCATAGGAAATCATAGGATATTTAAATCTACAATGAAGTTTAAATGCATTATTATCTCCTTAAATGTGTGTTAGACTCTGTCCTGCAGCTCCAGTATCTTTGATGACAGTGTACTGTGCAGATTAATGAAACTCCGTTGTTCTGATTCTGAATCTGTTTTGAGTCTGTCAACCCCCGAATCTACAAAGTTGTCTGACAGTAGAAACCTAAAATCTGAGGACCTGTAATACATCTCAGACTTCTCAGCCTATTGCAAGACCTTTTTTAATATTCTGCCATCTAGTGGTGAAAAAACTTAGCAGACGCTTCCTTTTAGTTTTATTCATGTATGAAATAAATTTAATATAAGAGCATTTCATCATCTCGGTTTTACTATTCCCTTTCAGATAGAGAACATTTTATACATTGATGCTTTCATTTCACAAATATGACTCGCCAGCATGATGAAATTCTTGCCTCTTCTTCATTTTCTTAACTGAGCCACACTTTCTAAACTTTCTTTTTATCCGATGCAAATGATTCTGTTTTGTATTTTAACAATGCAACAAGCAAAATATGTTCCCTATAAATATTGTCTTTATCTTTGTGAATTAACCTCTCTGCTGGTGAGTTTGGTGTTTTAATTACAGTGCCTCGGTTACATTTTCGGCTCTGTAGAAGCGAGATTTCTTATTATGGAACATCAAACGCATGTCGTTCTTAGAAAGTGTGAAAGCCATTTGGTAAAAAAGCTTGTTGGGTTTTAGCTCCGTCTTTGCTGTTATCTGAACTCGCTCTCTTTTTCTGTTTCTGTCCAGTTCCCAGGCAGAAGGTGACGTTAAGGAGGAGATTCTCCAGCCCCCAGAGCCTCACCCAGTACCTCCCATTCTCACCCCATCTCCCCCCTCAGCCTTCCCCACCGTCACCAACGTACGGCAGGACAACGACCGCTACCATCCCAAACCTGTCATACATGTCCTCGCTACGGCACAGCAGGTGAGCCGGAGAATACACAACAAATATACAACATAGATATATATAAAGGCTGTCTTTATGTGTTTATATGTGTTATGTTATTGTGCAAATGTATATTTCTTTAACTGTACAGTGCTGTTTCTGTTTCCATTTTTTACGTGGACAGTTTGGTATTTGGTCCAGTAAAACCTGCTCCTCTTAGGCTCAAGGAATTTCGCAGGTGTTGTTATGCAGAGCAACTTGGAGTCAATTTTCACAATATAACTGAGGCTTAGATAAGTGTGACATTAGGAGTCCTGTCCAAACAGATTATTAGAGAAGCAGATGTGGTGTTCTTACTGCTAATCTCTCTAGCAACCTTGAATTTTTACCTTCATTGAGTAGTTGTTGGTCTTAGTTCTCATACAGCATTGCACAATTTGCACAGTGTCTCATTTAAAAGCAGGTGATTAGCAGTTTAATTTAACTGGGGCTGCGGCCAAATGTTAATTTTCATGACTGATTGATCTGACAGGTTGAAAAGTCAGATTAATTGAAAGTCCAATTCTTAGTAGTTAGCGAGTAAAAATGTGGCCAGAGCCCAGAAACTGCTCGGGGTTCAGAGGGTTAATCCACAGCTAGGCTACTTCTGGTGTTCATGTCTTTTTCTGTTCGGAGCAATAAGATGATTCTTTCTGCTTTTGTGTGGAGGTTTACAAAGTGAAATTTATTTCAAATAGACTGTAGAAGTCAAGCCGCTCACTGTGTTCAAATTATAGATGGAAAACAGTCAACATACGGGCTGCTGTTCTATCAGCACTTTAAAAACCAACTCTGCTAAAAGCTACTCAACTGTGATCTTCATTAGTTACATTTACATCACAAGCAAACATTCACAACGAGCTGTTGTTTGTAGTTTTGTATTGCATGTTTTGTGTATGTTTTTCGCTGTGTAATTTAGTGTTTTACTATTTTTATTATTCTTGTGTTGTTATTTGGTTCTGACCTGCAGGGACTACAGATCGAAATTAGCATGAAGTTATAATATTTTACGGTGTATCCAGTGCTGACGTTTAAGTTTCAGCTATTTTAAATAATTATATAAAAAATTACAATTGCAAATAATCTGAAAATGTATGTCTGTCCATAAGGTTGTGGTGCTTTCTTACTTTCCTAACCTGGGAGTCTTGCGTGTTTTTCGTGTGGGAGCTGCTTCATCAGCTTTTTCTGAACTCTCTCACATCTCACAGAGATGTGTGGATTTTTGGGAACTATATGTCTCATTTCTCTTCTCTTTCTTTTCAGAATAAGGATGCAGGCCAGCAGCAGGACCAGTCAGAGCCCAGTCCAAACAAGCAGACCAGCCCCTCAGAGCAGAAAGATCAAGACCTGCAAAGCCGTAAACAGCAGACTCATGTCTCAAATCTAGATCTCAATGACAACTACAACAACAAATTGTCTTCAGCATCGACGAAGTCCGAATCAGGCCAAAGCCAAACTCCCTCGTCGCCCCTCTCCCCCGCCGTTGAATGTTCTGGCGCTCCTCGGATCGAGAGGAAGCTCAGCATTGAGATTAAAAAGGTGCCGTTGCAGGAAGGACCTCGTAGCTTTGACACCTCCTCCTCCATGGGAGTAGCGAGCGGCACCAGTTCAAGCAATAGCAGCTGTGTGCTGCAAAGAGGCCACGCTTTCAAATCTCGCTCTGGTCAGTCCCTGCTGACATCCAGCTCCTCGCTGTCGGAGGACTCGGGCACTGAGGGAGGAGCTGGTGGATGTGGGGAGAGTCAAGCAGATGGAGGCGTCCTGACCAGACCGAACCACCTCCCTGTGAAGAGCGGCGAGAAGAGCGACTCTCAGGGAGGAGACGCGAAAGGCGGCCACGCAGCCTGGACTCAGCCCTGCAACAGCCCCGAAAAACTGTTCCCCAAGACCTCCTCCTCCTCTTCCTCCTCGGACCGCGTCGCTCCATCCTCCTCCTCCTCCTCCCACCTCTCCTCCTCCTCTTCCTCCTCCTCCTCCACCCCCGTTAGGACTGCCCTGAGCTTCACCAACCCCCTGCACTCGGATAACTCGGACGAGGAGGAGAACGGAGAGATGTTCGGAGGAAAGGAGGGCCATCGTACAAGTGTATCCACTGCGACGACCATGGTCACCGCATCCGCTCACCACGGAGACCAGCAGCCGGTCAGGAAGGTGTTGCCCATGTCAATCGCAGGGCAGAGCACGCCGTCACCCTCTGCAACCCCAGCAAGTATGTCAATCAGCTGCTTTAAGTGGATCCTTTCACTAACTAGCTGCATCCCTGACTCAATCAATCAATAACAAATACATCAAATTAACAAACTAAACACTTAACTGACTCAGATAAACATGGAAGTGTAGTTCAGCTAATTACTAAGTAGTCTAGTCAACATCTTCTCCCTTAAACACCAGTTAAATCACTAAGTCCATCAACCTGTCCTTATTATCCACACTCACACATGCTCAGGGAAACCACACGGTAGAGTCATTTTCTGGGTCAGTGAGGAGACAGAGGTCTAAGACAGACCACATGCTAATGACAAGTTGTATCTGTCAAAACACAAACACACATTGTGGCAGGGAGAAAAAAAACTGGAGGCACGGAAGAAAAGAAAAGAAGATGTAGCAGCAGAAACAGTGAGATAGTGTCCAGCGAGCCTCATATAAAGCATGACTGTCTGACTAATTGGTTGGTTTGCTGAGGAATGTTAACAGGCAAACATCTGTCAGAATAACTCCACTCTAACTCTTTCAGCTTGTGTGTGTCTAAATGTGTGAGTTTGTGAATGGGACAAAGATGGAAAGAAATCCTGTTTGTGTTTCAGTGTGTGAGCACAGAGCTGTGTGTGCATGTTGGATGGTGAAGGATCAACACTGCATGATAAATGCCACTTGTGTGCACGTTTGGGTTGAACAGAGCGGCGTCACGCTGTCTGGCCTTGCTGTCATGATCGCAGCAACAATGAGATGTGGTTTTTTTAATCTTTATCTCTTCTGATTTCAAAATCTGGTGATTCTGAAATCGGATTCTGACTTTGATTTGGAGCTGAACGGGAAATGTCGTGGTTTGAACTGGACTTGGGCTTGGAGTTGTTTTGAGACTGAATGGGTTCATGGCTTGTTGACTTAAGAAATAACCTGCATTTTTAAATATGGGATTAAACTGTGACGGAGCATGATTGGAGTCAGTTTGCTGGCAGAGCGCGTAGTTCTAATACAAAGTATGGAAGTGTAAAAAAACTAGACCGATCAATTATTAAGGCTGAAATATTAGTAATAATAATAAATTATCTAACCTTTATTGATCCCCTTGGGGAAATTCCTTCTCAGCATTTGACCCATCCTATTCAAAGTTAACCTTAACTATACATACTAGGAGCAGTTGGCTGCCGCGGTGCAGCACCCGGGGAGCAGTCAGGGGTTAAGGGTCTTGCTCAAGGGCCCACAGTGGTGGTGACTGGGACAAGCGGTCGCTCTCACTTTCCCACCTCAACCTCGAACCGGCGACCCACCAGTTACAAGTTCGCTTCACAAACCACTAGGCAACCACTGCCCCGTGTGACCATTTCAAATAAAGTCCTGCACCTTTGGTTTAGCACTATTTTAACAGCTGTTCCGTCTGCAGGCCATCTACACCCAGTTTCAAGGTTTTATCATCATATTTTATGCTTCATTTATGATTTGAAATAAGGACCAGCTGAGGGGTGACTGTTTTTTTTGGGCCACATTCGAGCAGCTCAGACTGGAGCCAAAAACAAACGTACCTTTATGAAATGCACAGCTTCTGTTGTCATTTAAAGAGAAAAACCTGCAGCAAAGTATTTAAAAACTAATGTTATAATAACAACATGTAGACAGATTTCAGGGGGGATGAAGGCGGTACCTTCTGCTTCATATTTAGAATATGTAAAATTTGTTTCCCCTGTTAAAAACTTGAAAGAACTGGTCTAATGTTTTACATGTTGTGCCTGAATTATATGTTTACTTTTGTATAAATGAAGACATTTCCACCATAAACTGATTTTGGTCTCTTTTTATGGCCTCAATACAGCAGAAAATGGTGTCAATAAAAAGTCAAGTTTTACTATGTGTTTAGGCCCAAAGTCTCAAAATTGACCCGTGCATGAAAAACGTTGTTTTGACTGTAGTGTCTCTTATTAATGTTACATACTAGTTTTACATATATATATATATATATATAGTATAATTTACAATTTTGCTTTTAATATGTCATCAGTTAATAGAATATTACCACTAATGTATGATGTCCACTACAGGGGATGATTTATTTTGTACAAGTTTTATAAAATGTTATGTTTACATATGCAAATTAGGTAGTAACTTGTCTGTGAAGCTTCTCAGTCATCCAGGTCATGGTTATCCTCGTAGTTTCAATCGTAGCATCTGGACTTGGTTGAATTTCTCCAAGATGTTTCACCTCTCATCTTGGATGAGGTGAAACATCTTCGACAAACTCCAGCAAGTCCAGATGCTACGATTGAAACTCCGAGGACAGGTAGTAACTTATTAAAAATGCACAAATTTCTATAACAGAACTCTAAACATTGGATAAAGTCAGCTTGAGGTATTAGTTATACAAAATGTTTTTTGTTTGTCTTTTTATCACTCGATAAATCAGAAATTCATCAGCCAGAAAAAAAAGTCAGATTTTACCATATTGTAGCCCCAAATCTTAAAAATTTACCAGTGCATGAAAAAGTATTATTCCCTGTAGGGTCTTGCCTTAATGATACGTATTATTTTCCATTTTTATCACAATATTAACAGTTTTTTGTCACTAAATTGCCAGATAAGGCCTTGATTAGCAGAATATTACCACTGATGCATGACGTCCACTTCAGTGCAGTTACATTTCCACCAAAAGCAACATAGATGAAGTCTCCAAACCCCAGTTAGTCAAAGAATATCATCAGTACCTGTATATTTCCTGCAGAATAAAATACCTTTATTGATCCCCTTGGGGAAATTCCTTCTCTGCATTTGACCCATCCTATTCAAAGTTAACCTTAACTATACATACTAGGAGCAGTGGGCTGCCATGGTGCAGCACCTGGGGAGCAGTCAGGGGTTAAGGGCCTTGCTCAAGGGGGGTTCGATCCCCTGACCTTCTGATCAGTAGCCCAGGGGCTTAACCTGTTGCGCCACCACTGCTCCAAAAGGTTTTAACAGATATTCTACAGGTGACTGAATTATTTCCCCCCCATCATCTGCCCCTTTATGGATTTATGATGAAATATTTCAGGGTAATAAATATTAATAAATACAGTAATTAAATAGAAACACAGAGAAAACCAGTGATCGTCCACTGCTGGTTTGGAATATTTTAAATAACGTGGTTCTAGTTTTCTCAAACTGTGGTGCACAAACACACTCCACAGACGTGTTAATGAAGGTACAGTGTTTTTAATGAACGTCTATTTAAATGTCATGGCAAAGTTCCAAAAAAGAAGAAAACCAAAACATTAAGAAACAGATTCTTTTTTCTTCAAAGTAGCAGTCAGTCTTTAATAATAGCAAATGCTTCGTTCAAGTCAAATCCTTCACACGACAGCAAAAAAAATAAAACAAAAAATAAAACTGACCGATCAATTCAAAAAACAGTTTCTATGGCAGGTCAAACAGAAGAAACCTTTAAAATACAACTAAGGGTCTTATTTTTTCTTATTTTTTTTGTTTATTTTCTTTACTCTTTCAGAAATGTTAACTACACAATTAAAGGTTTATACTGATCAAAACATACAGAGTGAAGTAGTTCCACTGGAGACAACTCAAACGAGATTAGTGTCTGATAGAAACATAACATTCATCTTACAATAAAAATATATGCACAAAAACATCGAGAGAGAGAGAGAGAAATAAAAGTAGGCTCGAGGAGAGAGAGAGAGAGAAAGAAAGAAGGGTAACGCAAAAAATATAAATGTTTGCTTTTCATCTTTTTTTTTTCAATACAGTCACAAATCACACAGCTGTGGCAACGAATCTCTTTAAAATGTACAGAAATGAAAAGATTCCCTCCCACTTGATTGTTTTTAAGAGCGTTATACTGCGGTTACAACGGAGTCCCGACTGAACGAAAGCTGCACATCAAATCTTGGATATCAAGACTATCAAAAAAGGCACAAACAGACAGATTTTGCACAAAGAACTCAGCAGAAGCTTAATTTTTTCTTCTTATGTTTTATACAACTAATCCCAGAAAGGTTTCCAGTGCCCTTCCCGTTAAAACCC
>OMNN01051914.1:0-16225 GCA_900302755.1 Chromis chromis | reverse complement strand
AAATATTAATATAAAAAATAACATCAAAAATCACTTACTTATTCCTGTGCAAATCTGAGCGTAATATGTTTATCAGTAATAAGAAAAGTGATGTGTATTGAAAGCTTTGCACCCAGACTTTAGAGTAGTGTTTTCCCACTAGTGGATCATAGAAAATTATAGGGGGAAGACATATTTTTAGGTAGAGCCCCAATATCAACCTAAAACCTTCAACAGAGTTCACTATAGCCTATACTATACTGAAAATATATATCTAGGAGTACCTTGGCATCATAGACTGTCAATAAATGCTTGGCGCTGATTGTCCAAAGTCCCTTAAACTTTACTCGAGGGATGAAAAAACATTCTTCAAAAAGATATTTCCTCATTTAGTGTTTTGACGATCTTGGTGGAGAGGTTTGTCTAACAAGTCAGTCCAAAATCTTCCATAGGAGTCAAATGAGTTGAGATCTGGTGACTGCAAAGGACATGATTCACATAATTTTCTCATTAAACCTTTCAGAGATGCCTTGTGCCCTATAGATGGGGATTTTCACCTGAAAAGAGACCACTCCCATCAGGAAAAAAAAGATCCAGTGAGAGCCAATGGATGTCCTATCTGTATGGATCATGCATTGAGGTACTTGTTCACATTCTTCACGTTTTTCCCCAAATCTCTCTAAACCAGTGTCTATGGTCTTTGCACCACTAAACTTTCAAATGTGTGTTCATCTTTGTAATGAGGAGTTTAACCGCTGCAGCTCTACCACAATATTCCTATGTGTAATTGTTGACAGACTGTTCTTGCTGACAGTCTGACTACATCCTGCATTGACATTGTCAGTAATCTGAGGAAGAGTTGCTCTTCTGTCATTGGTCATCGAATGTGCACTGTCGACACCAATTCTAACCTTATTTACTGATGTCTTTCCCATAGATCTAAATGCAGAAATCACTTCAGTCACTGCTGAGCAGTCTTTGCGACTGAAGCTCCTGCCCTCTGTGCCCCAACAATGTACCCTCTTTCGAACTCACTTAGATCTTTTCCTCTTGACATCTTGTTACAAAATCAGAATCAGCTGTGCCTGTTCCACATTTTTATGCCACAGAGCGTGATTGGATGTTAATTGCTTAAGTGTACCTTGCAGTGCACCTGTGTGGATGCATCTGGATTTGTTGTGTTTCTTCATTCATTTATTCAGGCTTTTCCTTTAATTTGTCACTTGTCTGTATATAGACTTGTCACGTGACCGAAGGTTCATAAACACCAACAGCTGATGAAGGATGGGAAGTGGATCAAGTAGATCTTGAATTAGGATTATTCTGTCAATTCATAAATTTGTTTTCATTATAAGAAAATCAAGGTGATTATTATGTTGTTCAAGACAAGATTTAAAAGAAAGAAAAACAGTTACACAGATGATTTAGGGTAGAGGATTGAGGATATATTTTTTACATTATATAACATTTGAATCTGACTCGGAATACTTTGAGCTTCTGATTTTTTCTGTCTGTTTATATTACTGAATGTGTTTTTTAACATTTCAGTTGTGGTTTCATTCTTATTTATTCAAATATATAATTTGTTCACACTTACAACTGATGTTATTAGTGAATAAATTCACATTGTAAGTCTCAGTAGAAGTTAAGGATCTGCTTGGCTGGTTTATACTTCTCCTTTGTAGCTTGCTTTGACAAAGATTGATTATTTAATCATACCTATAGGTTCAAAACAGTCCATTAAAGTCAACCTCTCCAATGGACTGTTTGACCCCAATGTCCAAAGAAGCTGCATTGTGTCTTGGACAAAAAACAAGCATGTACTAATGACTTATTCACATTTGTGATTCAAGCCTTGATGGATTATTGTTAAGAGGCACATTTATGCACTCATGATAAGCAACAATAATTCAGTTAACTCTGCACATATACTTGGTATATACTCTTAAAATAAAAAAAAATAAAAAAATAACTTTACAACTTTAAACCAAAGTAACAACATTTTTTAAAATAAACATCTGATTAATAAAGAGGTAAATACAAGTTAAGCAGGATGGTGAGATTTATGATTCTGTAGTATCCATGTTTCTAAAGGATGATGTCTGTGTTAGGGACAGTCCATATCAGAAATGATGATTCCAAAGCTAATATATTAACCTGCATGAGGAAGTGTGCTTCTTTGTTTTTCAGCTTGAATGCCTTGTTAATCTTAATCATCTTGGCTATCCTCATGCAAGCTGCCTAATTCAGTGTCAGGATGAGAGTGCTTCCCTGAGCACACATTTATCCACTCTGTATATAAGAAGAGCTGAAATAGACTGGAAAACCTATATAAGAAAAATGTGCAAATATAATAAAGATTCACAAGATACAATAAGGTATTATTTGAAGATTTTTTTAAAAGACATTGGCTTCTTAATCCGCTTCGTGAGGCAAAGGGAGCAAAGAGCGAAGCTAAAAGCAGGTATCCCCTTGTATGTCAGGAAAAAAATACAGTGTGTGTTCATAAGGGGTTAAATGGACAAGACATTTTCCTGTCTATGAGCAGGAGAATGGCAGTAAACATTCTGAACATGTGCCGGTCTAAGTGTAGAAATAGCTGAAAGGTTGGCTGAATCCCACTCTCAGGTTTCCCATGTGTGAAGAATGGTCAGTTACGCCCAACTAACAGCTGGCAGGCATCTGAACATAGTTCATTCATGAAGAAACCATAGGAGGCTTGACAAGTTGTACTTTGACACAAATGTGGTATGGCAGGCCACAACCTCAGTGAGTTCTACTTCTTAAACCAGGAAGAAATTGTGGTTTCTCTGTGGTCAGAAATGAAAACACTGGACACTAGAGAGTTAGAGCTTTGTGCAATAATCTCCAAAACCTGGCAAAACAGCAACCAATACACACCACATGTGAACAAACGTCTGTAGAAACACTGTATAAAGTACGATCCTCCACTACCAAGAAGCTAAATCTAAATATATAACAAATACATGCCGGCAAATAAACAACCCCTGCCTGTGTAGCCTACAGTTTAACCAGTACAATCTACAATCTCAGTGACTTCAGTTTTACATATTCAGTATGAGGATAATATCTCAACATCACAGGCCTTTCTGTCCTTTGAAAACCCGCAGTTTTCAGATCTCACAAAACTTTCTAGGCTGCTTGAAAACAACTGTTGTGTTGAAAATGGCTCAAAAAAACGTTTTATGGAGCTGCAAAAAAAGATGAGAACCTGTCAGCTGAACAGAACATGACCTATCACTGGAGCCCTTCCTGTAACTCAAAGGGGGCTTCAGAGAAGTCATGTAGGGTCTGTCCTGTGATTACGCTATGTCACTGATGTTGCTGAAGGTCTTCGTAGATGCTGACAAAATGGATTTGTCTGACCAGGTCTGACATGCAAACAGTATGTCAGCCTCTTAACTCACAAATTGCCCGAGATACAAATGTGTTAGTGTTAGCGTGTGTGTTTTCCCCTGCGATTTGCCCACAGTGCTGTCTAGCATGTAGCCTCACCTTTGACCAGAGCGTGCTATGATGAGTGATAAGTGGGTATTCAAAACAAACTGACAACAGAGTTTGCTGATGCTTCTCATTCAATTATCATTTGAACATTTTCTGCACAAATAGTAGATAATAGAAGGATGTAGGTTCATTTTTGCTTGCTGTCATATAGTTATATGTAAAGAATTGTACTGCGTCTCTGCCTAGTTCCGTGACTAACATATTTACAGAACCTACTCGTCACTCACTTTCACTTGTGCATACTGAGGTAGACAATACTGGATATACAACAGTGTAAAAAAGCATGTGTAATAATAATGGTGCATAAAGGTGAAAATCTACATACTGAAGTAGACAAACGATAGTGCAAACAGGGTATGTGCAGAACAAAAACTGTGTAAAAAAGGCATGTGCAGTATTTATGGTGCAAAAGGTCAAGATGTGCACGAATTTACAGTAGTGCAAGACTGTATTAGGTCCTTGGGTTGGTGGTGTGATGGGGTAGAAACTGTATTCAAATGCTGTTAGACTCTCGTGAATAAGATATAACAGAATTAAACTCCCATTTCCTCTAATTAACAGAAATTGCTGTAGTAATAAAAACACAATGGTAAATTCAGGGATAAATGCTACTTTAACCATTTTATTAAAACCATGTTCTCTTTGAAGCCACAAGTTTGCTCTCAATCCTAACACTCATCTTAAACAGAGAGAGAGTTGAGATGCATGCAAAGAAAGACACAGGTCGAAAACCTCTTGCAGAATTTGATCCCTGGCTGGTGGGAGCACATGTGGCTGCAGACATTTAACAGTCGTACAAACATTGTTGCGGTTGTTAAAGAACACAGAAAGACTTTCCATAGGCAGTCAGGGGGTTTTGTCTTGTTGGCATGTATGTCTAAAATCATGTGCATTGCATTGCATTGCATTTTTCTTGGTATAGTATGTAGCGTGGCACGCACAAGGTGTCACCGCTCTTTTTAGAGAACCTTGCGCAACTTCTGACCAAAGATTTAAATGAAATCAGAAGTTTTACGTATTTGAATGTCTACTCTTTAGTCATGCAGTGTACTGTGAAGGGTTTACAGCTCGCCTTACATACATTCATATTTGTGGTATCACAGAAGGCAAATATAGTTCAGAAGTAGGCAGGGCACATGCTTCTGAATGCAGTGAGAAAGGCATATAAAAATAAAATCATTCTACTTACCCAACATTGGGCAGGCCGACAATTCCTATTTTCAGTGAGGTGCCAAACCTTCCAATCAGTGGTGGTGGCTTTGGTACATCACCTCCCTTGCCCTAATAAAGACAATGTGGAAATGCCTGCAGTCAGATAGAGCACTTGCCATTACATAACCTACACAATGCGCGCTCATTTTTGAATGGATCTACTCCCTAACAAAACACACCTTTTTTGGAGCCATTTCTCACACCTCAGGTTTTACTGACGACCACAACAGCTCACGAACTCAGAAAAAACACATTCATTGACAGAAAATGGGCTAAGCTAAGTCCTCAAATGAAACCAGTCCACTGCACTTCAACTAGCTCGCTCCCTGCGCTCGAAATAGAACATGCAGCCTCTGGAAGTGAAAGTTGACACTGTAAGCTGGCAAGCTGACCAGCACCTCCAAATTTAGCTGTCGATAATATCGATGCGGGTTGATGAGCTTCTATAAGATCCACCCTACATAGTACTATTGAAAAGTGGTCATTAAAAGAAAAATGAATCCTTATCAGAGGCTTGACTGTACTGTCAGTTCATATTATTATTAGAATCAGTCCTGACAGTCGACTAACTGAAGACGTTCATGAATTGTGTCTCAATCCTGACAGGTCCAAGCAATTTTGCCAAGTCTTTTTGTTTTATACCTTATTGACATCCTCCAGCAATAAATCCTTGTTGTAAAACAGTTTATTTAACTATACTCCAATATATGCCAATTCTATTTTCTAACCGTGGTCTCTGTTTACCTGCCACCGAAACAAGAATGAGCTGGCAACCTTAATGCGCAAGTAATAAAACTAACTGGCAGAGGAAAGGCAGACCTTGTCATTTAAAGTAAGACATCAAGAAGACAAGCTGTTTTTTTTTAACGTTATCTTTACATTTTTTTCAACTGAATAGAATAAATTTTACAATGCAGAAAGTAAAAGGAAGATACACTAAGTAAAAGCATCTTGACAAAATCTACTTGTGCCCACTTTTTCTATTTACTGAGCTTCCACTGATTCACTATGACACAAGGGGAATTTTCACATAAAAATGTGCAGCTTCAGCACCACAGAAATAAAGTCAAACATCCTCTCACTCGTAGCTTATTCCAACCCCCTTTGGGAGAAGCAGGTGTAGCCACATGAGCACACGAAATTACAACAATTAGTTAAACATCCTCAAATAAACTTGCCTGTGCAGAAATACAAATTAAAGCACACAGGGGCACAACCAAACACCATTGCCCAATCCAGCAGCCTGTCTAGTTTAACATGCAGAAAATGAGGCTCTAATAATCTGGATTTGAGGCAAGTGAGGCTGGCTTTGTAGAAAGAATTTAAATGAATAGGTCTGAATTAATCATTTATCTTTTGTTGATGGATGCACCCCCACTTAGACTCATCACAATAGATGCAGAGCGTTTTGTTCGACCAAATAAATCATTCCCATTGTTTAAGGTACATTGATCAATCTAATGGCTTGTAATAGGCTCCTAATTGCCACAGAGAAGTGCTCACGAATGGAGTCCAGAATTACAGATTCAGCTCAGAATTTTCACTTGAATGACAAGGCAAGATCATGTTCTGCCCTCTTGTCCCAAACACACATGCTCTGAAAAAAGATTGTGCAGCTCAAGGTTAATCTGACAAATATATTTCTTTACAAATATATTTAAATAAAAATATAAGAAGGCTACATTTAACAGAGCATAAAGATGATGTGATTCCTTTACACATTTCTTTGTTAGGAACCTCACACTGCTCACTATAGAGATATAATACTAAATACAATACAGGAATATTAAGCAGCAATTGTAATATCTCTCTATTATTAATTCTTTACAGACATGGTGAAATCGTGTTTTTTTATGTAATGATGATGTGAAATAATTGAAGGTTGAAGCAATTTTCTGATTTCTCCTAAAGAAATTATAGTGAAAAGAAATGCTTACATTCTGCATTACATTTCATTTAACGCTCGAATTAATTTAACTTCTTTAGAAACAATCAACTCTGCTTATGCAGAGCAGACATTTAATACTGTTAACAGCACTCTGCCAAATTGTCATGATTGCAAAAATGATTCCATTTTCTTGGCAGCGCTGAGTATTTGATGAGACTGATTTTTATTCACCCTTCCAAAGGTGGGGTTTTAAAGCAAAAAAAGGGGAGTATTTGAACAAATTGCGCCTGTGTTTACTGGCAGCATTCATACTCTATAATAGAGCATTATTTGCCCGTTTTGAATACTGTAATGCACATCTTTCGGTCAAGCCTTTCTCTAGAAAATTGCTTTAACTTTTAAAGGGATGATGAATCACAGCAGAGCAGGTCAATTTTACATTATGCCATTATCCCTAAGCGTTTTATCAAGCTATGGAATATGCGGGCTTTATTGAATTGTGATATTCAAAGAGAGAGAGAGTGAAATAAATAAAAAGAAGAATCTCGAGTTGAGGAAAATTGGTGAAACGCCGCATCCTCGTCATTGTCCACAATTTAATTAAATTGTCGTTAAATTTTTATTTCTCAGCTACAAGACAGGCACCGTGTCTCCTGTTAAATCAGTTTAATGGAGATGACTGGCGCACTTGCACCAGGTGTCCCCCTCCTCCCTGCCAGCTCAAACTTTTTCCAACACTTGTCTTTTAAAACACATCTACTACATGATAAAGCGAGCTGTCATTTTTAATTAACCCCTCACCTGCACTCCCCCAACAAGTAAGCAGGGGGGAACGAACGCGTGCGGCAACGGGCGTGCGCCAACACGACCACACGCACGGACGCAGACGCGCGTAATTTATTATTTTGTTGGGGGGTAGAAGTTAAAAACAAACTGGAGGTTAGTTAATTAATTACGAGTCTTGAGCTGTTTTTTCCTTCACATATTTAGTTGTTTTCATGCAGCCACTTCATAAATAACCCAACTTGCGGTTAAGAGAAGTGATGTCTGCGCTGTCAGGCCTGTTTCTGGACTTCTTCGCTAAACTTGATCCATCCCTGATTTCCTATTATAAACACTTTAAAATGTGGCACAGAGCACACAACGCCAGCTGTTTCCCCTCTGCGCGTTAACTGTGCCATACCTAACACAGCAGCAGCAGCAGCAGCAGACACTGACTACAGACTGTTTTGATGAAGTCATCTTCAAGTTATCTCTTACATTCATACTCTGCGCTTAAATCAACAATTTCTCAATGACGTGTTGCACATGATCTGAATATTGAAAATCAGAAAAGGGAAACCTGGAACTACACATGGAAGAGTCTCGCCACAATCCGCAAGGAG
Organism: Chromis chromis; assembly: GCA_900302755.1. Lineage (NCBI taxonomy): Eukaryota > Metazoa > Chordata > Actinopteri > Pomacentridae > Chromis > Chromis chromis. Next base: position 8,236 of record OMNN01051914.1, on the reverse strand, counting down.
GAAAAAAAATTAGTGAAAAGCTTACCTCGTGGAGAATTGACGTGTGAACTCAATTCTGCAATGAAAGGAGACATTGAGCCTTCGTGTGAGAATACATAAAAATAACTGTATGCATTAAAAAATACCAAATCGTGTCTTGTATGACAGTCTGAGCAGAGGCTGCACAACACATGATTGACGGCGGGGTTTTTGGTGTTTCTGTCTGTGGTCGGCTCTCCCATTGGCTGACTTCAAACCCCAGCCATGAATGCAGCTATTAGATTGGCTGCGCGTCGTCGCCAGCTGTACTTCAAAGAACACGCTCACTACAACTAGGTAGTGTTGGGAGCTGCGAGCCAAGAGAGAAACCGTGTGACCTGAGTCAACACGGTAAATCTGAATCAAATTGGAGCCATACAGCACTGAAATCGCGAACAGTCTCATCACAGCACAGACCCTGGATATGGCTACGTCTATACTTGGGGTGAGTCTGACTTTGTATTTATGCGTAAAAGTTGCGCGTAAAGTTATTGCTGCCCACTTTCCTTTGCAACAAAATGTGTTTGCTGTTTCTGTAAACACGCGTGTTTTCACGTCTGTGGCCACTTAAGATCTACTGCTGTGTTGTGTCTCGTTACTTCACTTGTTTCAGTTGTTTTTTGGTTATTAAAATGAACTTTTACTAGCGTACAAAGCATATGTTGATCAAACAAGAGCTGGGCAAACTTTGTTGTGGTTTCAATATTTTTTTGCGCAATGCACTTCATATTTTGAGAAACTTGATTGTTGTTGCGTGCTTTATTTGTGGCACTATTTGCAAACAACCCCATAAATGGATATAAATCGAGTCTCCTCTAAGTTCAAAAAATGTTTGAGCTAAGTTACACTAAATTGAATTATGGATATAATTAATTTGCTGAACTCTTGTTTTGTTGCGCATACGCTGCCTCCGGGTGAAGCAAGAAAAAAAATGTCGTTGCGTGTTTTAAGTCCAACTTTTTTGTGTGTTTCTTTTAGGAAGAGCCACGGTTTGGAACTACACCTCTAGCGATGCTGGCTGCAACTTGCAACAAAATTGGCAACACCAGTCCTCTTACAACTTTACCAGACTCCAGCGCTTTCTCCAAAGGTGGATTTCACCCGTGGAAGAGATCCTCCTCCAGCTGCAACTTAGGATCCAGTCTGCCCGGTTTCACAGTAGCAACAAGCCGAGCTTCGACAGGACTAACACCGACCAGTGGCACAGGCAACAGCGCCTTTTGCTTAGCCTCCACCTCCCCGACCTCGTCTGCGTTTTCCACAGAGTACAGCGGTCTGTTTTCCAACTCTGCGAGCGTCACGACCCAGGAGTCTGGACAGTCTGCTTTTATCTCCAAAGTCCACACATCAGCAGAGACTCTGTACCCGCGGGTGGGGATGGCGCACCCGTACGAGTCGTGGTACAAGTCGGGGTTCCACTCAACTATCTCCGGTGATGTCGCCAACGGGGCGTCCTCGTGGTGGGATGTCCACACTAACCCCGGGTCGTGGCTCGATGTCCAGAATCCCGCAAGCACCCTCCAGACCTCACTGCACTCCGGGACCCCGCAGGCTATCCACTCCCAGCTGAGTGGCTACAACCCGGACTTCTCCTCGCTCACCCACTCGGCGTTTAGCTCCACTGGAATCAGCCCGTCCGCGTCTCACCTACTGTCCACCAGTCAGCACCTGTTAACGCAGGACGGTTTCAAAACGGTCATCCCCACGTACACAGACGCTTCTGCCGCCAACGCCATGATCTCGGGGGGCAGCTCAGGAATAAGCAGCTCCTCCAGGTCGTCCAGGCGCTACTCCGGCAGAGCAACATGTGACTGTCCGAACTGCCAGGAGGCTGAGCGGCTGGGACCCGCCGGGGCCAGTCTGCGGAGAAAAGGACTCCACAGCTGCCACATTCCCGGCTGCGGTAAAGTGTACGGAAAGACATCTCACCTCAAAGCGCATTTGAGGTGGCACACCGGCGAGCGGCCTTTTGTCTGCAACTGGCTTTTCTGTGGCAAAAGGTTCACTCGGTCAGATGAGCTCCAGAGACACCTGCGCACCCACACCGGCGAGAAACGGTTCGCTTGCCCGGTGTGTAACAAGCGCTTTATGCGGAGTGACCATTTGAGCAAGCACATCAAAACGCACACGGCGGGCGGAGGAGGCAAAAAGGGGAGCGACAGTGACACCGACACCAGTAACCTGGAGACCCCGAGGTCCGAGTCCCCAGAACTTATTTTGGAGGGAGTGAACCCCAGAATCACTGTAAAGGATCCGTCTCCTCACGACGAGCCCTGAGGCTTCTTCTCCTCCTCCTCCCTCCATCTAAAAATCAAAACCACATTCAAAAAAAACAAACTGCACAGCAACGAAAACGGGTCTTATTTGACAGACAATAAAAAGGAGAAAATATTTCCAAGAAGCGGAAAAGAAGAGAAAAAAAAGATATATTCTCCACAGGCGTGACGAGTATTTCATTCGTGAGTTCATCTAAAGAAAACAGAGTGATTTACTAACTGTAGGCCTCCAGAAAATCTTTTAGGGACAACTTGAAAAAGGAAATGGATGTTTGCTTAAAAGGGTGCGCGAAACCTGTTGAACTTTGGTTGGACAATGTGAGTTACATCTTGTATATTGACGACTAAACTATGTGTTTCTTTTCATGTAAATGTTAGGCTATGATTGTTTTATTCGTGTTGGTATCCTGGAAATCAGGGAGTTTACTTTCGACGCACTTTGTGGATATGTATGTACACAGCTTTTTAAAAACTTTTGGTTAACCATTTTATTTCTTTGCTAAAAAAAAATATCTATATATAAATGTTTACCTGTATAAAGTCACACGTATAAGACTTTCATTTTATCGTAATTAAAACATCTTAAAAAAGGCTGTAACTGTGTGATGCAGATTTTATATTTTGTTTTGTTTTTCTTTAATTATTTGCTAGGGTTTAATTTGAAATATATATATTTTTTAAATAATTCAGGAATTTATTTTAAAGCATGAGGCTATTTTTCTTTAAAAACCACCTACAATACCTTGACTCTCACTATTTCCCCCCTATGGAATAAATCAATGTTTAATGCCCCGGAAAAGACATTTCATGCCCAAATGAAAATCTTGTTAAATGGTATTAATTATGACTTGGAGCACATCGCAGCCCCATGTGTCTTGTATTTGCGATTAGGGATTCGTGTCTTATCAAATATCTAATTAATCTCCGAGACATCTTTTGTTCAGTTTCACTTTATCGGGGGGTTTCCAAGGGGGTTCGCTGACAAAGGTCCCCGAATATTTATTCTAATTGTCCAAATTAACTGCTTTCATTTGCATACCAATCGATGGGCCCGAGAATAAGGATATGGCTTCTTTTCTCTTTGCCAGAAACCACATAGATGTTATGGGAACAGTTTTTTAAACTTTAGAGAAAAAAAAAGAAAGAAGAAGGGGGCAAAGAGTCACATGCAAATGTTGAATTTTAAATGCTCCTTGCACAGCGCAGTCAAATGGTGGCTGCATGTTATTTGAATATCAGTGGCCCCGTATTGAAAGGGTTCAAGGATGCTCTCTGACTTCTTTGTGCTTACCCAGTGCAGCGTCCGACTCTCAAAGAAAAAGCCGGGGAATAATTACAGCGTGAATCCAGGACTGGGAATGCGTCATGGAAAAGCATCTCATCCAGACACCCTCTTTTTTTTTTGAAGAGGATGTTAAATTGACCAGAAGGCAATAGAGGGAAATTATTTTCATTTCCTTTTGTGTAACAGCGGCTTCAAGGAAACGACCAGATAGTGAAAACTATCAAATTAGACTTTCAGTTTGAATTAGATGCAAACATAAAAAGTTGCAGCAAAAGAAAAATGCTGAAATTTAATATTTTTTAGCAATTGAAATAAATTCTTATTTTCAGATGTATAAAATGTAATTGCTGATAAAAAAAAAAAATTCAGTGAGATCAAAATTATGTTTGGAACCTGTCAAAATAAAACCAATACATATTTTTAATTTGAAAATACCAACGCTCAATTTAAATGTCTTCCTCCCTCTCGCTATGTATATTTATTTGCACAATTTTCCATGGAAAAATATAAAATAGTGCCTTAGTGAAAATATAGGACTCTTATTTCCTCTAAATGCCTGTTTTGCCAGCGCTTGTTTCGATTCTAGTATTTATTTTGGACAGAATTCATATTATTTTTTTATTTCTATTCTGTTTTTGACGCCCCGAAATCTTAGCAGAACGTATTTATAGATTTTAAGAAAACACACAAATGTAATTTCATTCAAGAGAAACCGCCCTAAAAAAATAGAAATACTATATTTAACAATAAATAAATAAAAATTAAACCGTCAACCTTAAATAAATTATAGTGTAATACACTAACGGCTCGTCCGTCAACATACATCTTCACTTTGACTAAATCTATGACGCTGGCATTAATTTCAAACATCGCAATAAATAACGCAATAAATTGAGAGGTTTAAATTTTTAATCAGAGAATTAAAGTCCTGATTTTTCTCAGGAATCAACAGCCGTCCAAGAATTACAGCTTACAATGCCAGTTCTCCAAAAGAGACTCCATCATGAAAGTAAGATTTAAAAAAAAGAAAAAAAAAGAAAAACTGCAGCAACGGAACTTGTCTCACCATAAAAATGAGTCCAACATTTTCCCATCAACGGATCAGCTGCAAATTGCTTCCAATGGCAATCAATTAATTTAGAGCCTTTCACACAGTACAAAACAGCATCAGAAGCGCTGAGCTCCGTCTGGATAGTTTTTAGGCGACTGCTTCCCTCTACTGGAGAAAAAGAAGAGCCGCGCACAATTTCTGCTATTACATTTTTAAATAGTAGGACCCTACAGGTTTACTAGAAATACTACTTAGCAAGAAACATGCACAACATTTCCACTTTTTGCTCGGTGTTGTAAGAGCGGAGACGACACAAAACAAAAAAGAAAGTCAGTGCTTTCTTTTTGTTCTGTCTTGGCTCCTGTCTCTTCTCTCCCTGCTCCTGCTCCTACTCCTTCCCCTGCCCTCCCTGTCTTTTCTCCTTTCTCTGCTTCTACTCCTCCCATCTGCTGTTCTGCCTTTCCTACCTTCTGTGCTACTTCTGTTCCTCTCTCCATCTCTACTGTGATGTCTGTCTTTACCTCGGTCCTCCCTGCCTCTCTCACGGCTTCTACTTCTGTCCAAGCCAGACTTGGAGCTGCTAGGTCTCTGCCTGTCCCTGCTGTTGGGCCTCTTTCTCTCTTGACCTCCCTCCAGCTTGATCTTGTGCTCGGGGCTGCGATTTCGACTCCTGCTCCTTCCCCTCTCTGTCTTTGTTTGTCTATAATCTCCAGACTCCTCTTTAGACCGCTTCTGTCCAGCGTGAGGGCTCCGTGACCTGCTCCTGTGAGAAGAGGCCTTTTTCTGACTCTTGACTTGACGCTCGCTCTCAGAGCTGTTATCCCGACAGGAATCTTTTTTCTTGTTCTTCTTTCTCTTTTGGCTCTTGGACTTGCTATGACTGTCTGAATCTGAGCCACTATCACTGCTGCTGCTGCTGCTATTGGAGGAGTCACTTGAGCTGTCACTACTTTCATGCTTTTTCTTGTGTTTTCTTTTGCTTTTCTTCTTCTGCTTTTTGCTCTTCTTTTTCTTGGCCTTCTGCTTCTCTAGCCGATCGAGTTTTCTGTAAAACAGGGAAAAACCAACATAGATGAACATTCTCCAAAGAGAGACAGCAGACGTATAATAAAATTGCAGCATAATAAATTCTGATGATGAAAGTCTCCTTAGAGCATTTAAGGTAAAATACTTCAGGAGCAGTGTAACAATATGATAAATAAAAAAGCCTGATAAAATGTGTAAATTGGACTGCAAATATACATTTTAAATAAATATATTAAAAACAAAACAGAATCACTGTAAATGATCATTTTGAAGATGTGCTCCTCAGCCTACGATATCAATATAATACTTACAAATATTAAATTTATGTTAAAAATATATATTCAATTTTCAAGTTGCAAGCATTTTCATTCAAACTTTAATACATTTAAATTTGTACAATAGAATACCATAGAATAAAAACACTTTACTGATCCTCAAGGGGAAATTCTGGAAAGTGTGAAGCGTTTTTACCGGAGGAGTTTCTGTTTTTGTTTGGTCGTTAATGACTTCAGAAATTCCACCTCGGGATCTTCCTCTTCTTCACTGGCAACGTATTCCTGTGAAAGCACATTGAAATTTGCACTTAAATCAAAACCAAAACGTATAGATAAATATGACTCTCGACGACAAACCTATGTTTGATTACATCAGCTGAACCCCTTAAACACTGATAGAATTTCTTTATCAGATCTGTTCGCTTGACCTCAGCTGCGCCATTAACCAACCACTTTCCTGCAAATGGATGCAGTCTAAGGACACACCAAAGCTATAGTCTTCTCTTTCTCAAGGGTATAGTATGTGTGTGTTCGTATATTGTCCTATGTGCACAAAGATGACAGTGTGAGACAGACAATTACCTGTGATGGATCACAAACAGTAGAATTCCTACCAAGGACACATTTTTTCAGGGCAAACCCACTGTTTCGCATCTCCGCCATTAACTCCGAGGGGTGCATCGACGGACCTGTTGGCACAAATCACAGCCTCAGAGTCCCATTGATGTCGAACCCATACCATCCACTATCTCCACAGTGGGAATTTCAGAGGCGGCTTTGTTAACAGAATGGGACATCAAATCAACTCACTCCACTTCCGGCTGAGCAAATCATACAATATCATTCTCTGCCAAAGCAGCAGTTAGGGGAATCAGAATACACAATAATTACATTTTTTCTTCTGGCACAGGAGGGGGACCATTACAGCACTCCACCATCAACACCACTGACTGGACTCTCCCAGGGTAAACATTATTACTTTACTACTCAACTCGCTGATTGCAGAACTCAGAATCAGCTCAAGGCTGGGAGCTCCAGCTGAAGGCTGAGAGGAAAGATACAGTAGGTGTAGCTCCTGCAAAATGGGTGACAGACCGCAGCTTCCCCACTGGCACAAAGCACCTAGAAATTCTGGCTTCTTATTCTTTTGTACTACAAGACTACTCTACTTTTTGCACTGCATACCTCTTAACAAGCACGTTTAACAGAAATATGCATATATCTTATGGGAACCAAAGAAAGGAAAATTATCTTTAATTTCACACATTAAATGAAATTGTAATGATTACTCATTATAGGTGACTGAAATATATGCATGATGATGTACTTATAAAGTCTGTACATAATAGTATTGCTCATACATTTCAAAATAATATTGGGATAAAACTGTTACGTAAAACAAAGAAAGCAAATTATGTCTGTTTGACAGTTATTTTATGTACCTGCTGCCTCCTCTGACGCCATAGAGCTGGCATTGATGCCCGACAGTCCATACAGAGGGCACTCTCTGTCTGTGTTCACATGGCCCCATTTGTGACATTTGATGCATCTCACATTGCGCACCTTGAGAAGTTGACAACACACACAAAATAATTGAAAGTTTACTGTACATATTTAAAAAAAAAAATTATGTCAACTCTTAATTATGAGGCAAAATACAGTATATGAATGCGTTAGGCTTTTAATTTATAACAAGATGTGGTTTTACTTTCAAAAATGTGTGTGTGTATACATCAAACAGATTATTTCATAAGAAAGCGTTTGCCGATCATTATAGCTTTTGATCCCTGAAAACAAACCTGTTTCTACATGCGTCCCCTTGTCAAAGGCTAAGGCTTGACTGTGAACATGTGCTGCAAACATTACAACAAAAGAAACAGTTTTCCTTGTTTGTTTCATCTGTAGATCTTTCAAGGACCCGAGAAGATGAAAGTACCGAAAATTTCAAAAGAAAAAAAAAAAGCATCTGACTATCTGAGAAAAAAAATATAGGCATTTTATATTCTATTCATTTACTCAACTCCTTACTCTCATACATTTATTCACCAGGTTGGTAATAAATTATGTGGTATACCTGCTTCAAATTAATACAAATCATCACTTACTTGGATTCCAAATGGCTGATCTCTAATATTCATGTCATCCTTTGCGTACCTACACGATACAATTTAAAGGAGAAAATAATGTAAACTCTGACAGCATCGGACAAAACAAACTTCATTGTGTGTAAAAATACTACTTATAGTTTTAAATAGCTATATAATATATTATTATTATATATATACTTACTACTTAATACAACTAC
>OMNN01051911.1:0-19074 GCA_900302755.1 Chromis chromis | reverse complement strand
CCTGCCTAATATTGTGTTGGTCCCCCTTATGTGGTCAAAAATGCTCTGAACCATTGGGCATGGACAAGAGGACCTCTCAGGGTGTCCTATGGGGTCTGGCACCAAGACGTTGGCAGTGGATCCTTTGGGTACTCTGGCTTGTGCAGTGGGGCCTCTGTCAATCAAACTTGCATCCTGTTGATGCTTGATCAGAATGGGGTCTAGGAAGTTTGGAGGTCAAATCAACATCTTGGGCCATTGTCATGTTCCTCAGGATGTTCCTGATTGTATGATGTTTTTGCCATGTGGTGGGGTGCATTTTCCTGTGGGGGTAGGCCAGTGACATTTGGGATTTCCATTTGCATGAGGGAGTGTGCTTGTTCTGGGACAATGTTTATGTGGGTGTCTAAGTCTCATCAACACGGATGGCAAAATCCAAGGTTTTCCAGCAGAACACCACATAGTACCAATATGATCAATGTTATTCACTTCACCTGTCAGTGGTCATAATGTTGTGGCTGATCGGTGTATGTCCAAAACTCAAAACATGAATGCCGGCTTCTGATTCGCCAGATATAGTATTCTGGAGCCGGACTGCTGTCTCCAACACCCCCAATCAGTCTGTCCTGTCCCACTTTTCTCCTCCAACTCCCCCCTCCCTTCCCTCCCTTTTCTGTCTTTTTTTTTCTCCTCCCTCCCCAACATGTACAGTACAACAGCCTCCTCTCCATTCTGTCTCTAAAGCTCCTGGATCCTCAGAGCACAGGTGCAGGACTGCAGGGCTACAGCCCACAGGCCCTGGATGCTGAAACAGGAGAGGCGAGCCGGCACACATGCAGAATTACAACGCCTCCATTTCTCACACTGACATAATCCCCATGTTTTATTTGTCCCCTTGTAATTCTTTTTATATCTTGGGCTTATGTTCTTTGGCATCCATTCAATCCCAGCCTCGGGACACAGGGCTCTACCAGGCCCATATGTGTGCCTTGCTCCACTTAACGCATATTAGTTCCTTTGTAACTGTGACTAAACTGGCACGTCTCAGCTGGGAGATGTGCCGGCTTTGACTGACAGCCCATGTCTGGATCCTGTACTTTGAGTCTCATGCAGACTTGTCAAACACGGGCTCTGTCAAAGCATCCCTCACTCTGCTGTCAAGCACAGAAACCATGGAGAGCTGCAGGAAGGTTCGCGGCTCTGACCACATGTCTCCGAATTACCTTACACTCCATATGTGTGTGTGTGTGAAGAAGAGAATGAATATTATCTCACAGTTCGCTGTTTCCTAGTGTTACTTGCACCAAAACTAAATCTCAGAAGCATGTTCCTGGCATGTTCCTTCTTTCCCTCAGTAGAAAAAAAAAATCCTAGGGGAAAAACTAAGTGAAACATTTTTCATGCTTGCATTTTGGCAAGATTGCCTGAGAGAGAGAGAGAGAGAGAGAGAGAGAGAGAGAGAGGGAGAGAGAAAAGGAAAAAAAAAGCCAGACTTGTATACCCCGATCAGATCAGTCACTAAAATTACATCGAGAAAGCTTTTCCAATAACAGCTTGATATTAGGACTTCAGCGTGGTGTTGATGTATGTTATCGGCGGAGAAAATCTGTTAAGTCTGTGCCATGTGATGCCAACAGTCTTAAATATTGTTTTCACAACTGTGCAAGCTAATTACCTTTAATTTTTCATCTGTGCTCCAAGGGTTGTAAGAGACTGTGATTAGTGATTCATTACTTCTCATTACCTGGCCTGTCAAACTGTTTCCTTTACTTATTCAAGCTGATTAGCTGTACATGGCCCGCCTCTCTCAATGAAGCTGGGAAAGAGACCTCAAACATGATCTGCAGATAAGCAACGGAAAATAGTGGTAATGATGGGAGGGATAATAATGAGGAGATGAGCAAGAAGTCAAGGTAAAAAAAAGGAAGGAAAGGAGATGTTGGTGATAATTTTTATACAGGTAAGAAGTAAAAAAAAATAATTAGAAAAATTGGTTGGATGTGTTTCGCCAAATTTAGCATGTCCCAAAAGTTAACTTTCACATCAACATGTCACTTAACAATTAAAAAAGACAGGATTCTGATCTCAGGTCGTTAGATAAGCCCCACGTAGACAGTCTGAGAGATGGCATGTCTGCCTTTTCTCCAGAGAAGGGTTATTTATAGGTGTCAGAGAATGAGGATTGATTTACTGCAGGTAAACAGGATGTCATTCTCAGCGAAAGGTCAAGGTGAGCCAAAGCTTAGGTGGATAAAATACAAGAATTTGGCATCTCTGAATTTCACTTGTCTGTCAGGCAAAGTGAAATGCGTGACGGAACCTGGTAGCATGCAAACTGCCTTTTTAGATAAAGTGATGAGTTCAAATGTAAAACAGTGCCGGTAACGATGACAAAAAAAACAGGGTTGTGCACTCGGAAGATGAGCACAAAAAGCCCGAGTGTGACATTGACTACGGTAGCGAGACGTTAACTAAAACGTTCATCATCATTAAGAGTAATTTACAAACTTCCCCAGCATTAATTAAAGGGCCCTGCTTTAAGGGAACTGTGCTTAATTAGGGGGTTTGACAGGATGAGACTTAAGGGATGATCCATATCCATGGGGCTGCTGGTGGCTTGTGCGACTTATTTCCAGAAAACCGTGTTTTTTTACTCCTCGGAATCGTCACAAAACTCAGTGCCCTTGGTCAACTTAAAAGATGGTCTGGTCTGGCCTGATCTGGCTTGGCACGGCTCGGGAAAAGTATTGACAGGTATGACAGGACTCCGATTAGCCAGTCAGCTGGAGGCCCAGACCTTGTCACCTGTCAGGTAGAGAGATGAAGGGTGAATGAGCAGAGGAGGAGGAGGAGGAGGAGGAGGAGGAAGACGGTGGAAATTTAAGGCAAAACTAGAAGAAAAAAGTACTGGTGTTGGTGGCGTTCGGCGCCGACTGAAACACAAGAGGCAGCTATAAAAAAAAAGCACAACACATGTATATCAGGCGTGAATCACCTGCAGAAGTGTTTGTGAAGCACTCCATTACAAAAACCAGAGGGTTTGAGGATGACAAATGTGTACCCAAAGAATCTGTGATTGGATCAGGGATTAAGGGGCTGCAGTGTCTCTGATGGGAAACAGGCAGGAGACAGACAGACAGAGACTGGAAGAAAGAGAAGTAGATGGAAGGGAGAGAAGGGTGGAAGGAGGACAGTAAACAAATGTTAGACTGCCCAGGCAGGGAGACAGAGTGGCAGAGTGGGTGGGCTTTGACAGACACATCTCACACAGGCTGACAGCTCCGTCAATAGCCCCAGGATGGCCGCCCTGATTGACAGCTAGCAGGTGGCGCATGAATGGAGTTGTCAGGCCGACTGTCAGTCAAAGTCACATCGCTGTGGCTACAAGGCCCCGGCTGAACAGGCACACAGCTGCCCAAGGTGATCTCTGGGTGTACAGGCAGACTATTGGCACGGGAGGCTGAGGCAGCTCAGATCATGCTAAAATTACCATACGTGGCAGTGGCAGCATACAATAGCCGTGTTGATTGGGCCTTTGCTCCACTAGTGGGCATATCTGGTATATACACACATGGGTGGTTCCACTCAATGTTGGAAAAAAAAAAATCATTTGAATGTACTATCAATGAATCTCTGCAGTTTTTCCATTTCCTTGGTTCCCCTTAATTGAGCATTGTTCCAGCACGAGGGCATGAAGCATAGGAGTTAATGGGCAATAATTATATGTGAGAGAGGCTTTCTCCCTGGAGTGGAATCCAGAACAAATGGAAGCTCCGATGTGCAACATTCTACTTCATTACATCTGCCGCGATTAAAGCCCGAACATCTGGCACCATATCCTGACAGATAGACAAGACTTCTGGACTGGAAGGGAAATCGAGCGATATTTACAAAAATGTAACACAGGGTATTTACTGGATGAAAGAACAAGTGCTTTGGGCAGGCACGGTACATTCTCCCTATCAGACAAGTGTTGGACTGATAGATGCATGTAAACACAAGTAAATCGTTTGGACACTTTTGACAAAATGAACGGCACTAAGTATCTCCGCTACACTTTCACATCACAATGGACTTTATTATTATAGGCAGCTTCTTTTTTGCTACAGATAAATACGTACTGTGGCTCTTCAAGTAAACACTGGAATGTACATCAAGGTTGGTTGTTAACTCTTTTTTTTTCTTTTTTTTTTTCTTTTTCGAACAATCTCAATCATCCTAACCCCTTCGAGGTGATGCTAAAACAATAATCATAACTGTCTGTGTGTGCTGTTGCCATGACAGCATCAAGTCCCACAGAGCGATGTCATGCCGATCTGGTCTCTCCCAGGCGCACCGTTGTCTCCCGTGATACTCAGAGGCAATCTGGAGGGCATCTGGGGCGTGTGCGAGCGTCGGAGGCGGCGGTCCGGGTAGAGGCTGTTGTCGAAGGGCTTGCGGTGGACGCAGAGGACGTGGGTCTTCAGGTTGCCCTTCTGGGAGGCGCTGTAGGGGCAGTACCTGCACTGGAACGGCTTCCGACCTGGAAAAAAACAGAAGGCAACATGGAGAAAACAGGCTTAATACTGATTCTGTAATAGGGAGTAATTAAATCTCTACAATGTGAAATAACTGCTGGGTGAATCTGTCTTTTAAAAGAAAATGCAACTGGGTGATGTTTGAGATTGTAGCTTTTAAAGTTTGCCCCAGCTGACCACTACATACTCAGCCAATCACATTAAAGCAAAACAACTGCTCTGGCTCTGGATAAAACCACACTGACTGCATAACCCAGAACAGGGTGGCAGTGATTTCTGTGAAAAATGCTTGCTTTTACTTCTGGATATTAAATACAATTCTTGGCAGGTCATTTTCAGGTAGACCAGATGTTGCCAGGTGGGACGTTAAATTCTGACATTACACCTCTGAAATGTCAGAAAGAAGAAAATAACACTCAAACATTCCGACTTCACAAGTTTGAATGGGGTTCAAGCAAGGTTCCCTATTAGTTACTGTGTTGGCTAAAGGAAAAATGATGCAAAGTACATTGATTTGGCATCTTAATCATCATTCGCACTTTAGCACACGACCAAAACACTATGACACTTCTGGGGCTGACAGGTTTTTATAAAAAGGCCGTCAAGTTCTTGCTCATTATAACACATTTCCTGCTCACAACACAAATACACACCACACACACACACACAGATAAATAAACACGCACACAAGTGTTGAGCTGAGGAATGACAGGCGTCTGCAGCTGGGAGGCAAGGCATGCCAAAACTTCCTGTCTGTCCACCTCTTTAGTGCCCGCTACATAGTTCCACCACAAATAATGTGAACTTAGATGACACAGCACACCGTGTACCCCGAAGATACAAACAACAAAGCATACCGTTAATGGCTTCCAGAAGTTTATCTGACCTCAATAAAAATCTGTATGACACCAAAGCCTGAAGGTGTTGCTGAGATCAAAACAAAAACTCCGTCGGATGACTCATTTACTTTTCTACCTAGACAGCCATGTGTCCTTGTTCACTGCTGTGCTATTTTTGAGATGTTACCTCATATAATGACTTTCTCTTTTCCCCTCTGTCTAACACTTCAATGTGTTTTTCTGTGATTCATGGTTACAGTAAACCATTATGTGCTGATGTCATTTGACATCACTTCCCAAAAACTGAGGGCTGTCTCAGCCTTTTCACCCCACCCTCGCCTCTTCCTCTCTATCATGCTCCTCATCAGAGCTGAGACAGCTGTACGCAGCTGAACACTCGCTTTCGCATCTACATAAAAAAGGTGTTTTTGGAGGGAAAAGTGGGAAAACTCACAGAAGGTGTGAGCAATAAAAGGTAATGCTCCATCTGTTGGTGTATAATAACCTGATGGCCGTAAAGGACACACACACACACACATTCGCACACCAGTCAGAGAGAGGATAAGGCCTGACACATCTGAATATCATCAGGATGGCACAGAGGGGTTTGTGTGTATGTGTGTGTGTGTGCGAGGGAGAGAGAGAAAGAGAGAGAGAGAGTATATGAAGGGAGGGAGTGGGAGCTGTCGTGAAGTAACAATAGTAAAAGAAAAGCTTTGTCAAAATCCAGGTACAGAGCAGCTTTCGGTGCGTGTTAAACTCCACCTGTCTCACTTCAACTTCCCCTTGCTTCAATCAACAAAACTGGAAAAACAGGAAATTAAGTCGATACCAAAAAATTAGCAATGCTGATTCTGTGCCTTTATTAAACAGACCCACAGGAAATGTGGGGAAAGGGAGCATGGGAATGAAGCGCAGTGACAGTCGAGGCAGCTGGGGATTGAACCAGTGACTCGTTGTTTGGGGGAATTTCCGCCATTTCCCATTTGGACATTTCCTAAATTCATTCGTTTTAAACTGAAAAGCGCTTTCTTGCACGTATCGCTTTCTCAAATTTCACACGTCCATTGTAACCTGATAAACTGTAGGGGTTTTCCTCCGTCTTGTTAAAATCCTTGTAAATGCACTCAGACAATGAGAACAATTCTGTAGCCTATTACACTTTCATAAACTCAGTTAATAATAAGCCAAAAGGTCTCGCGTCTACATTAGTCGCTTGTTGCCCTGCTTGTCTCCCCCCCTCCTGCCTCTGCCTCTATCGCCTTTTCTTTCTGTCCCTTCTCGTCTTCCTGAGTCTGCTGTTCTTTCTTTCCTCCCACCAGAGGAGAGGGGAGGTCCAAGAGAGGGCAACCTCCAAATAAGTTCCATTAATCACAGACCAGAGTCTAATGTAACTAATATTTTACAATTAGAGGAGACAGCAGTGGGCTCGGAGCCATCCATCTCTTCACCGCGTGATCCTCCATTCACAGGCTGCTCTGAAGCCACAGCTTCAGACCAGACGCTCACACACACACATACATGTGCTCCCATACATGTAGACATGCACAAACGCATGAAGAGGCTCAACAGGAAATGAGAGGGGTGGGATTGTGTGGTGTTGAGAGAAAGAGTGAAGGTCTGCCAAGAGTTTGAAAAAAAAGCCCAAAAAACAGAATGAATGATTATTGACTTTGACTTTGTATGATGCTGACATTGAAACCGAAGGATAATTCCAGTTTATTATGGTTTTTCGGAGATCCCGGCCATCGTTTCCATCATTTATGATAGCATTGTACTCATCAAAGCGATTTCTTGAGAACTGGCAGCATCGCAACAATCACACGCGGTCAGACAGGAAGAGAAACATGAGCAGTCAGACTTCAGACAGACTGTAAACAACTGCGAGGTCAAAAGATGAACCAGGAAGCCGGTCGATAAATTGTGATGGATGTTTACAATGGACAGTGTGTGCAATAACTAATAGTAAAAAAAGTAACATGAAGGTTTGGTTAAAAGTTGATCACCTGACCACCTCTGTCTGGCTTCTCAATTTGTTTTTGAACTCTGTGTAAAACCATAACTTGTAATTTTAGATGTTTATAATACAAGATATATAACATGTTAGTAAGTGAGCTCTAAATGTGCTGGTGGGTGAATTTTCTTACCTGAAAGGAGCCACACTAGGTGTTTTCTTGTTTCCAGTCTTTATGCTAAGCTAAACTAACCTGTAGTTTAATTTTAAAAAGAGAGATTAGCATTTTTCCATCGATTTGTTATTCATGCACAAGTTTGTTCGCCTTCAGCGGTTCTGGAGCTTCGGTATGTTTTGGTACTGACACAAAAAGCGTCCATAGCATCAAGTAATAACAACTGCAAACTATGCAAAGCTGGCATTAGATGTACAGTCATAATTGTAGTCTTTTTTTCCCTACATTTTCTTAAGTCAGATAATAATTAAACATTCAATCTTGCAGTTTTATTTATGCAATGTTTGTGTATGGCTCATTTAGACATTGTAAAATGTGAAAACTTTAATCTCATACCACCATTTATCTCTACCTGTAGATTTAGATGATCTATTTAACATTATATCCACGTCTTTAGATATTGGTGTGTTCATAGCATAGGTGTGCTCATACTGTTTATACCAGACCGTTAATAATGCACTTTACTGCTGCTTTTGCACTTCTGGTTAGATGCTAAACTGCATTTCGTTGTCTTAGTAACTGTACTCTGTGCAATGACCATAAAGTTGAATCTACTCACCTATGTTTAAAAAGGTTTATGTTAGAAATGTTATGTTATGTTAGAAACTCAGTGGTGTTCTGGTGGTTATATTAAAGCTCAAATATTGCACAGGGAGCAAATATCAAAAAATAAAAATATCAGAGGATATCCCGCCTTGCCTATGTGCTTATTTGTGTGAGGTTGTACACATGTATATGTTTGCACCTGCATGCATGGATTCATGTGTCTGAGTGTGTGTGTGTGCGGTGAGTGTGTTGTGTGTCCCAGGCCGAGATAATGACCATGATGACAGTGGCGGGGCCGACGGGGGCCAGAGGAGCTGAATGGTGACGGATGACACAGGGCTGAGCTCTGATGGCACACAGACAGTGAGTGATGACTGCACATCCTTCCCAGTGCTCCACCCTTCATTATCTCTATGGGGAGAAGCGCGGCACAAAGGCAGGCCGCGCTGCCCTCTCGCTGCCCTCAAACGACATCTGCTCATAGAGACAGCCGCACTACCGCTCCTCTTTCACCTCGCTGTCGCTCCATCTATCTCCATCTATGGTGATCTTTCTCGCTCCTTTTTCTCTCTCCTTTTTCTCTCGCTCCCTGTCACCCTTCTCCGCGGAGGGTACACAGAGGTCAGACAATGAGATAATGACTCACCCCTTTCAACCTTTCAAATCAGGGCCCTTTTCTTTCCCTCTGTCCTCCGTGTTCTTTCATTCTTAATCCTTTCTTTATCGATCTTCTCATATTCACTTGTTCTCATGCGTCTGAAGGGGGCCTGATCTGATGTCACTGAGGAGACAGATGATTTCAGTTAACCAGTTAACTCGTTCAAAAGTTGCATCACACTTCAAACCTCAAGGCGTCCACAGTGTAACATTCTCAAAAATAGTCGTCCTAATTGCGGATATGAAATATGAATGCATGTCACAACACCTGGCGGGGGGATATTTTAGAAGCATCTCAGCTGTTAGGGTGGTGAATGTTGCCATCTAGTGGTTTGGTCTGCACAGTGCAGAGGTTGGAGAGTGTTTAAAACACAAGGGAGGGCTCAGCGAGACTAATGAGCATGCAGACAGGTTCAACCAGAGGTCACCATCTGGCCAATTACCACTGCTGGCACATTGGAGCCGACCTGAACTGTCATCACAAACACATCACTCCATGTCCAAACTGCCCGGCAATATGTCACCATGCCACTCGACGTGCCATACAGTATGGAGAGGATGGGGGCAACAGGAGACAGCCCCATGACAAAGCCACCTGGTCAGCACTGCAGACAGGACAGACTGCCGGGCCACCTGCTTAGTTTCGGTTTTAGAGGACACTCAATGGACTCTCAATGTCAGTTACCCGTCTAGATGTCCAATTTGACTGACAGGTGTTTATTGTGTCTTTGACATCTACTTCCTAAGGGAGGGCAAAAAATATGGAGGATCAATCTGCGGCGAACAAAAAGGCAGGCAAGGAGGCTTGAAATAACTCCATTGATCAGTTACTGAAAAACGCAGGCAACCGCTGCAGTGTGATATGCTGTAAATAAATAAAGAAAACGGCGCTAATGTTGTCAATTAGAAAATTAAAACATGCCTCAAATATGACTCAAAATTTGCCAGCTTTCCTAAATCCTATCTAATTTTTTAATTCAATCGGCATTATACACAATAAAAGCAAGAAAGAAACATGAACAGTGTGACGGCTATGACAGGAGGTGAAGGGGAGGGGTGCTTTTCGGCATATTATAATAACCATCTGTACAATCAAATAGAAAACTACATCTTGCTGTTAGAATCATAAAGAAAGGGAACAGATGTTAATCCCTAATGGAGTTGACAGGCACTTTCCTGTCTTTCACATGAACATATTGAGTTTCTGAATAAGAGGGGGATCAGAGGGAAGGTGTATCATGTTGCACTCATAATACATGCATATCAAAGACCCCAGCTGTTGGATTCCCTCTCCTGAGAGACAGCATTATTAAATCTGCACTCAGCAAGCATATCACACCAGCACAAGAGCTTAAGCCTCTCCATCAGTGGGCTCCATTGGCTTGGCGATTTGTAACCTATCACACAAGGAGATTATATCATCCTTTAAAGTGTAGGGGTAATCAGTGCCACACACCTGTGCCTTCTTTAGCCCCTTATTTGAGATCTGAGATAAAAATCTGGCAAGAAAAAAAAAGAAAACTCGAGTGCTATAAGTATAAGGGAAGTGTGCTGTTCATAATTGCCATGATTCAGTCACACACTCACAGTCACTCTTCACACTTCCGCCGTCAGGTGATGAGGGATGAGATAGCGCCGAAAACTTTTTTTGGATTCCTATAGCAGAAGTCTCATCCCTGACAATGTCACGAGTTGGGACCAAATCTTAAGTTTGAACGCAACTCAGCCTTAGATATTCAGATTCAGATGGCACAAAGCATCTGTAAGTAGATAACAAGACGAGGCCCAACCAGGGTTTGTCCACTAGGTGGCAATATATACCTTCAAATGTGGAGACAGTGTTGGCTACATCTTGATAACACTGACAGCTGCATTCAGTGTATATGATATATAAGCTTATGCTCACCTGAGGCAACATCTTTCTCCATGTTCCCCCCACCGTTCAGACTGGCTTTGTGTGTGCCGGCAGGTGTGCTGTTCAGGTTCCCCTGGGATCTGAGGAAGGAGAGCAGGCCGCCCTGGTGCTGGAGTGGATCGGCCTCTCCTGGAGTCAAGCTCTCCAGAGAAGAGATGGGGGATTCGGCCACAGCTCGGCCCCACTGCCCTGGCTTATCTTGTTTCCTCTCATCAGGACCCTCAAAATCAGCCGTTTCCAGCTCCTTTGACTCGAGGATATTGTTTTTCAGCATCTTCCAGTTGGCAGCATTGTCATTTTCGTCCTCCCTCCCTTGCTCGGATTTCTCAAATTCACCTTCACCATCGTGACCTGTGGAGCCTGCATTCTGTGCGTTCATCTCTTCTTTTGTTCCCTGCACCAAAAGGTCACACTGATATGCGGGTTTCACACTGAGTTCAGCTGTGGCATTAGAGTAACTCTGTAGCCGGCGGGTGATGGAGGACGAGAGTCCATTACTAAAAACGCCAGACATCTGTACCAGTACAGCAGGAGACATGGCTGAATGAGACGAGACAGACTCTGGCCTGACAGACAAATCCAAAGGCTCATACTGGGATTTCCTGGTTTGACCAGATAAAGAGCCGTCTGCACCTGCATCTTTGTCAGCGAGGTCGGGCTGCTTGTTGATGAGCAAGGCATTTTCACTGTGGCTCTCCAGACCGAGGTACTGGCCTGCAGCTGGGCTCCAGTCTTCCCTGGATCTGGGTCTGAGTTTGGGGTTGGGCTTGGGGCTGGAGCTGCTGCTGCTGGGCTGCAGCGGAGAAGAAAGATCCCTGTTGTTCTGCCAGTGGGGGAAGTGGTAGCGATCCAGATGGAAGCCGAGGGAGGCTGTCTGTGCAGCGGTGTAATCGCTGGAGAGTGGACACCTGTAGACTTTCTCACCTAGCACAGACAATAACAGCAAAAACACATAATAGAAACTGAATCAAATTAGGAAACCATGTGTATATGAGGCATACTGAACATTTTGTTCTGAGAAAAGTATGTACCAACAACAGTTGTCTAAACATGAAAAATGTTGCAATCCCACACCAGGCTGAGTTGAATGATTTAAGTGCTGCCCTGCAGTAAATCAAGCTTGTAATCAGCTTTCAGCTCCAGTGATCCATCATTTTACAGTATGGACGCCACCACCATGTGCAATAAATACACCCAAAGATGTTAACACCAAACAAGATTCTTCCAGAAATAATAAACAGTGAAATTGTAAAGCAACTAGAACAAGGCAGATGTTGCAGACAAGAACCTCATTCCATCAAAACCAGTAAGTGGGTTTCCCAGTCAGAAATAACGAAGTCCAACATGTGAGCAGTTCTGATTAACCACACCATGTACTGTAGCTGAGTTTATTTGTGCTTCATACTTGAAAAATGGTATGTTGGGAACATAATTCATAAAGTACAAAGTGTATTATTGTGGAGACTGACAAAGGGTAATTTTTCTCCCTTTAGCCGATGAAAAATATCCATCTGGATATAAGATTTGATCCCGCACACCATAACTTTTAATTAAAGGTAATTTAAATGTCTTCTTCCCTCTGTTTACCTACAGTTTAATCCTTATAGCTATCACAGAAACACCCTCCAGGGTTAAACACACTCCCTGTGACCATTTTGAGTTAGTGATTGTCTGAGACCTCAGCCTTGCACTGTCTTTAAACAGCCCAGCTGTCTCGCTGCCATTCCAATTACAGTAAAAGTCATCCGACGCCATTAAGCCACAAATATTGGCAGTTTATTGCCCAACACTCTCCTGGCATTTGAAGGTCAGGTCATACATTATACTGTGTCTTTTAGGGATGCGTCTGGGATAGGGAGATAAACCCACCACCATTAATTTAATTCTATGCATATTGATGCCTTATTGTTCTTCTTTAATGGACTAATATCTGAGTTACAACAGTGATTCATCCCCGCCAGAGAAATATCAATTTCATACACCTCAAGATCTGACCCTGAGGTAATTCTCTGAGGTAAATCTAAATCTAATGATCTGTAGTAGGTACTTTACTTTGTTTCCAACTTTAATAGAAAAACCACCACTGTGAGCTGAATGGTAGTAAAAGGAGGGCTGTTTTTTACTATTACAATTTACAAAACCGTAAAATAACACCCACGTATTAATTAAATAGAGCTCTACCTAATGAAATTGAAAAGTCACAGCTGAAATGGAAAATTCATGCCCTTGAACTAAAGTCAGAACCCTCTGTTCTCGCTGTGTTTTTGCATGTGTGTGTGTGTACAGTATGTTTGATTTAATGTCTGCGTACATTACATGTGCGTGGTGACGTGCGTGGGTGTGCGAGAGCGGGAAAGAGACTTCAACGATGCCACACCCTTGTCTCCAGTAACAGACAAAAAAATCCAAACAGCTTAATGGAACTCTTTCAGACACACTATACATCTCAATTATTCTGTGGCTTAAATTACGATGACATTACCGGCCGTGCTCCAAACGCAGAAAACACATATATCTGACCTCATCTTTCAGCGTGGACCTTCCTAAACCCATTTGCCAGCCTACATGAGAGCGGTAAAAACAACACAAAGACTGAAGACTCTGCCTTTTTCCTCCTTCCTTTGGATGGGTGCCATCTTTGTGATTGCCTGGTTCATGCTAACTTAATCAGTTTAAGATTTACTTACAGTGCCGAGGCTCACATTATGTGAGGGGAGTAATTTTAGAGCTTAGATTTATCAACCAAAACTCCAATTACTGCATCATTACAAACCCCAGCCTCTCTCACCTAACACAGAGCATCTAATGAAGTGATGCGTATGAGTTATCCGCCCTTACTGGATGTGCAAGGCGGAGGAAAAAGGTAAATAAATAAATATGTGCCTCAAGTGAGCCGTGTATGGAAAAAGGCATGCAGCTGGGCTTGGACAAGTGATTCATTTCATATGGAAATAGGCTTTAAGATTTACAACCATATATCACCGTCAATGCAATCACAGACTCACATACTATATGCTTACATAGGCATTTGGCAGTTACATTGTAGATATCCAACTCTATATACAGTGGGGCTTTGGCTCTTTCTATATATGTAATCAAGCACCTGAAATGCAAAACAGAAATACATAGTGGCTGGTTTGGTTTAAGATGAAACAGAGTGAGAGTGAGAGTCACACACAAGACTGGTGAGAAAAACAGGGGCACCAGATGTTCTTTGATGTTTATAATAGCATATATTATTAATATTAATTAGACCACATAGTCAATGACGCATTTGGGACGTTTCCAAGTCAATTAAGCCAAATGGCATTCAGGAGACGGTGGAACAATATTTCAAGGCAGGTGTTCAGAACTCCCTGGGTAAATCTTTTTATCTGCATGCTAGGAAAACAAGCATTTTGAGCTTAATTTGAGCCTCATATCTGCAATAATAATTAAAAAGAGGATTAAAAGACAGAAGTGAGAGGGAGATGGAAAAGCCAACAGGTAATCAGTTTAGACAAACCAGTCAGACTGACTGTGATCTCTGAATAAGAGCTGAATTTGTTAAGCCAGGACCGAGTTAGATAAGGACCTATTTAGTTAAAAGATGCTTTTACTGTCAGCAATCACAAAGAATAGACTGATGTAACTGGAACGGGCAAATGAAAAGTGATATTCTGTACAGCAGCCTGCTTTATCTGTGTTTCTGGGTAAACCGCTGCTCATGTTACCATTCACAGTTTTACAGACGCTTATCACTTCAGGCTCTCTCGGCTGTAAAGCTTACAGTAAAAGTAGCATAAAAGCGGGGAATAAGGGACAAAACACATGTGGGGACAGCATCATTACATGGTGTCTGCTCATTGACCTTGAGGTTAAGAGTATTGAATGGGACTAATTAATAACTGTCAGAGCATTTTATGTTTGTTAGGCATGTTTTTATTCAGATCTGGGATCTAACTGGTCCAATGTAGGTCAGAGGCCTGCAGCATGTACCCTTTATGAGTTTATCATTTTAAGAGGAGGCGTTATTCTTAATCTCAAATTATAATTAAACTCAAAGTGCATTTTCAAATCTGTCCTGATTAGATATTGAGAGAAGTAATTCATAGCACGCTTCCTATTGAAATCAAAGTGGGATTTCTAATTTAAGATGCTGGGTATTTGTAGTTAAAAATCTAAATCTAGCACTGTATCTGGATGTATCAAGCAAAGAATCTGTCTCTCACTCTGACAGCCATGACTGTACTATATTTGCTATCCATATTGAGAACATCAATAACTTCATGACCACCATAGGCTGACTATGAATAATGCAGCCAGTAATTCTGGACTAATCAATGTTCCTCAAGCTGAACATCTGGCAGTGGTAATTCTTCCTCAGCATCTCCGCTCTCCTGAATTAGAAAACACTCACTCTCTCCCCTCTCTCTTCCTCCATGTCCAACCATCGAGACAGACAGACTTGATCAGTTACAACCCCCCACCTCCGAAAAAACTTATCCCTGTTATTAAACCCTCATCAAGTGGTGCGTGTTCTCCATATGTGTAGGATTTACCTATCTGTCCCGCAGCAGACCTGTGCGTTGAGCCAGGGCCAGCAGCGTGTGATTGTGTTAATTAATCTGTCATTGTGAGCGCAGGGAGCAGCTGCAGAGGTCTCTGGGATATATTGTCAGAGCTAAACAATGCGGTGCTAAGCCCCCAGAGTGAGTCTACCATTACACAGGACTAAGAACAGAGAGGAGAGGAGGAGAGGGGGAGAGAGAGAGCCTGCCGGATCCATCATTGACTAAAGCAATGACGCCTGACCTTTACAATGAATTAGTTTCCATGCTTAATATTGACTGAAATTAGAGTCTGATACTGAATGTGCCATCCCAGAACTGTGCACACTCAAATCCTCAGCTAGCCAACTATCATAAATGTTTCTGGAAGTGACACCGTATGGTCTTGGAGATAGGGGAGAAGAGGGGAAACTACAAACAACAGAGCTTGAATATGTTTCTTAAAGAGCAACCAGAGAGGGATTTGGCCAAAAACTGCAAGCATTTACATGTAAATATGCAGATACCACTATGTGTGTACAATATGGAAACAAAACATCTAATGAGATTAGACCTGATCCATTTATCTCTGCTATACGGCCATCATTTAAGAGGATACTGGATCAAATCCCACAAGAGCGCATCAGGCTTAGATGTACATAACAGTAGTACTCGAGCACTGAAAGAAAATAACCAAAGTCAGAAGCTTTGCAGAAGCCAAATAAAGTTTGGATTTATATTTTCTTCTCTTCTCTTAACAACGCTGTTATAGCAGTAATTTAGGCTCATGATAACATGTTAGCAGGATGCCATGACAAGAAAGGCATTTACCCATAGAGCCGAATCATCCAAATCACCAGGTGGAACAGAAGACTATCAATAAAAATACCAGGTGGTAGATCAAATCATAAAAATCACTGGGTGGTATATATCAAATCATTAAAAACACCAGATGGCATGCATTAACATCTTGTGCCCCCGTAGGCAAGGGGTGGGGATGTGACGGATATAAAATAGAGGGTACTAATTATCCCTACAATTCAACATGATGCCATTATCTTTAAAAGGAAGACAAAGTCCTTGTGGATGATAATATCTGTGGTGATGTTGCTGACCCTGTGCTTCATGTCCACCTACTCTAAGTGGAAAAAAAGATAATGGCACAGCTGTCACTTAGATACTGTAATTTCTGAAAAAAGAAAACATATATAAAATGTCACAAAATGCTTTCATTTCACATATCCTGGAATATCCTGATTTTTAGTCCCTACAGTTAAAAAATAAACCTAATGATGACAGCAGGGTTTAATATCTGTCATCAGGTTAACAGTTTGGAAAGTTATACTTTAGAAAAAGCCTCCCACAGAGCTGCAAAGACATTATCCAGAGTAGCACTCCTCATAGAGTTGGAGTGCCCCCTTAACAAGGTTTTAAGATTCAGAAAATCAGCTTTTCTTCACTGAATTACCTGTAGCTGGAGAAGAAGATTGTGGTCGATGATCTAGGGCACTGCCAGTGTGGGAGTTCCCCATCTCTGCGATGATATCCGTTGGCCCGTGATGACTCATGCTGCCCGGGCTCCCAGGTCTGCTGATGGCCTTGGCGTCTGGGTCGCCGAGACACAGCTTCCCATCATCTACAGGGAGGCATCGCTCAGGCAGGTAGGAGGAGCACTGCTGGTCTTTAGGACCGAACATCTGCTGTTCAATAGGCAGCCCCGGTGTTACGATCTGCCAACCTGCATAGCTGCCGCTGTTGTTGAGAGCGTCTCGGTTCGAGATGACTTTCTGCAGATATTCCATGCTCGTGGAGCCCAGCGGAGGGTGGAGATGGTTTAAGCCCAACAATGAGGAGCTCTCTGCGTCTGTCAGAGGGCCTGGACCCGAGGAAATCATCCTACCTAACATCTCCCTGACCTTCATGTCAACGCCTGCTGTGGCCATCATCTGGTTATAATCTGGCTGGTTGGCTCTGTCAGCCGTGAGGAACCTGTTGTGAATGCGGGAGATGTACTGGGAGTAGAGGTTACTCTGGTGGTCCTGTGTCAGGTTACTCAGGTCGACAGAGGAGTCGCGCTCAACGGGGTGATTACTCTTAGCAGCTAGCTTATTGAGGTGGACCTTCATGTGGTTCTTGAGAAACCAGGGCTCCTTGAAGCGACGGCCACAGATTTGACAGCAGTGCTCAAACGAGTCCTTGTGCTTCCTCATGTGGCCCTTCAGGAACCAGGCCTGGCTGAAAGTCTGGCCGCACACCTCGCAGGGGAATTCACCAGCGGGCTTCCCCTTGTCGCTAGCCCCCGTCGCAGGCTTCTGTCCTGAGCCTGAATCCGCAGTTATATGCGTCATTTCAACGTGGCCAATGAGTTCCTCCTCCTGTGAGGCAGCAAACTCACACAAAGTACATTTGTAGGGTTTGTGCAGGATCCTGATGTGGCGCTCGAGCTCCTGCTGCTTCCTGAACTTTCCCTTACAGAATGAGCAGCGAAAGCCGGTGGTTTGAGGCTGGATGGGGTCATCGTGGATGGAGGTCGCCTTGGGAGAGGTGGATGCTTGCGGCTGGCTCTCTGGTGCACCAGAGTTGCTTAAGAACTGCGGTTGTGTGGAGACTGTCTGCGGCAGGGCCTTTTGAAGCTGATTTATATTAGATGTCTGAGGTTGCTGTTGGCTAATATGACCAGCTCGCATTTGCCTGTCTCTTAGTATCGCCCTTTCCTCCAGCTCGTGAAGCAACCTGTTCTCCTCCCTGATCCTTCCACGGCCTTTCCCCAGAATACCTTGCTTGTGTGTGCGCAGGTGTATCTTCAGGTTGCCCTTCTGTGCAGCCCTGTGGTCGCAGTACGGGCACTTGAAAGGCTTCTCGCCGGTGTGAGTGCGCATGTGAAGGGAAAGGATGCTGTTGAAACGGAAACGCTTTCCGCACAGCGGGCAGGGATACTTCCGGTTTTTGCGGTTGTCATCCTGGGCAGAATTCGCAGGGGAGACAATGCTTTGATTGGTGACTCTCAGGAACTGGGAAAGCTCCACTCTTCCGTTCATACTGCTGAGAATCCTTGCATCCATGATTTGATTGGCCAGAAGCGCCATCTGGCTCCTAATTGGGTGGGTGGACGGGGTAATGAAGCTGTCCTTTCAGGAACTGGGTGACGTTACAGTATGGTGGTCAGGAGCGTCTATCTGGGACAATCCGAAGGTTAGCAGTGAAATGAAGTCTGAGTGTTTGCACTTATTCAGCTGAAACAGGATGTGGATTCATGCTGTTCGGAAGAAATGCCTCTTTGCTGTTTCTCAGACCTACAGAGAGAACAAAAGGAACACTAAATGAGTTCAAATTTTGCCACAACAGATATATTATTCAAATGAATTTATTTCCACAAACAACAACACTAAGAGAAACACAAGACACATGTGAGTAAAAACATCAGTACGGTTATGTGCTGTCAATTTAGTGTGTAAATATGTACTTTTGCAACTGCTGTATAATGCCAGAGATGCACCACAAATAGGTCAGGAAATAGAGCAAAGTAGGTTCTGACTTTGCTCATCCTGTGTTAAGTATACCTGTGGTTTTAGATTATTGTTGGAGACAGTGAAAATGCTGATTATGCCTAACCACAAAGGCTTCCTCAACAAATATCTCATCTTTACTAAAGGGTAAGGTAAAGATCTTTGTCTCGATCTCATTTTTAGTGACACACAACACTGAGGCAGCACAAACATCAAAGACTGCCTGCTTCCACTTGCTTTAAAGAAAAGATTAAAGTAAATAGTTAAGCTCTTTCTGCAGGTCTACTGCATATTTGAATAAAACTTTTTAGCAAGATAATTATGTCACAGGAGTACTAAGGAAAATAAACAACTTAATGATGGATGCAAAAAATTTCAAACTAAAGTTAAGGGAAGA
>OMNN01051908.1:0-16092 GCA_900302755.1 Chromis chromis | reverse complement strand
GACCAACCAACCCTCAGCCAAGGCTTGGGTAGCAGCGCAGGAATAGGCCATAAATGATAGAGAAAGAGCAGGAACGAGGGAGGAAAAACAGAGCTAGAGAGTGGAGATAGAGGGTCTGACAGACTGGAAATTCATCAGGCAGAATGAGGAGAGGGTGGGAGAGGACGTGGAGGAAAATACAGACGTCAGGGTGGATTGACAGCCCTGACAGCTTGCCCAGGATAGTGGGGAAAAGGACAGATCTTGATTTATTCGGCTGTCTCACTTGTTATAAAATACAACCATTTTTAGAGGAGTTGGTCAACTAATCTAAGTAATAAGTCAAAAAAACGGACGTACTGAGAGTTTATTTTCGGACCATGTGTTCATCCATCACCGCGGTTTAGCTGTTCCCTTATAATAAAGAAGCATTCACCTCTTGTGGTGTAAAAATCCAACAGCTTTGATCACAATGTTCACTCCAAGTGAACCAAAACTACGTCAAATAGTAGTTACTGCATGTAACTTCAGTTGTATGGTCAGCCTATATGGTGAATTTTATTTTGTTGATGGAGCTGTTAGAGAGGAGAGCACTGCTACTCAACGAGGTCATCAAGAGGACAGAAAAATGGCACTTGTTATCTTCCCTGAGTTCAACCAATCAGTGTCAAATCCTGCTGACCAGTTTTTCGGGGCTGCTCAGGAGTACCTACTGTGGAGAAGGTACTTTTATTATCTCCTGAAAACTGCCCAGAAAAAGGTTCTACCAGAGCAGTTTCTCAGGTGAACAAGCCAACAGTTTATTTTAGCATCACTATACCACTTGATTTGGAGGTAAAACTACTGTAAGTACTGTATATACCCCCAAACCATCAGTAACTATCCTTGATTTTTTAGGAAACTGTGGGCATACATAACTACGGCAAGTGTGATAAGTCAATGCTGAACCAAATCCTGTGTAAAGTGTGATGGATCTAATAATTTAACTATTCACCTTTGTTTTTTCTCCGTAATGAATTTGACTAACCTTTGGGCTTATTCCCCATCTGATTTATTTTTAGTATTGTCGCCACATTCTTACTTTTCAGCATTTAAAATAGTTATTATTTCTGAGTGCAATAAAGACTGAAACTGTAAACTGTTGGTAGCCCAAATGTCCTTATTCAGTGACGTCCTACATCTGCTATTTGATTAATAATTTTGCAATTTGCAAGTCAAGATACAGCTAGATATCTAGAAAAAAAAAACAGGCTAAATGGGGTTATAAGTGAAGATTTGAACTCATTTCACCTTATATACTGGTCATGTCATTGCTGTTACTTAACCATCTACAAAACCTTCCCTTTTAATTTTTTTTCTAGATTTATAGCATAGATGTTATAAACGTCTCAAGACCCCCTCCAGTGAAAATCAAGTTTCTTTTACATGTTAGAAGACACATCATAATCAAAAATAAGCAGTTAATGCCACAACTGAGCCATGAACCTGCAGTGTACTGATTATAGCCTCAAAAACACTGATTCAGACGTCATGGTTTTCATATGTAACAAACATAAGGAACCAGTCCTGTCAACCTGCAGTGTGGGACTTCCTGTATTGTTCTTCCTCTTCTGAGGTTCAGTTTGACATGTATGTATGGTTAAATTACATTAATTCACAACTTGCCAGATTGTGTAGTGTACAGCAGTTTTCTAGTGTATGAGCAGTCAAAGGTGAGCTGGTGTGCTCGAGCTGCAACAAGCACAGAAGCTGTAGGTGGACCAATTTGCATGTTGATAGATCCACACATAATAAAGATTTAATTTTTTTGGCCTTTTATTAGATAGGACAGTGGATAGAATTGGAAATGGGAGAGAGTGGGGAAGGACATGCGGTAAATGCCCGAGGTTGGATTTGAACCCGGGACAGCTGCTATGCCTCTGCACTTGTGTCACGCAACATAACCATTAAGCTATCGGGGCACCCAGATCCACACATAATAAAGAAGGCAAAGGTGTGGAGTTACATCTAAGCCATTTTAAGGCATTATTTTTTGGGGGAAAAACGTACAAATATGTTAATTTCAGGAATTCATTTCCTGGGTTACAATCAATGCCAGAACAAAATTACTAAATCACTGCTTGCTGCTCATTTCCAAGATCAGGCGCCAGCACTGGCCCAAGTCCGGCATGAGTGCTGCTAACTAAAGCTGATTCTCTGCCCAAATTGGTAAAGTCAGCACCCGCACAATTTAAGGGGTCAAACATTGAGCTCCTTAAGTAATCCAATAACGTCTGAAAACGTCACAACTCCCTGACGATGGACCGGAGAGGGGGCGGCATCAATTTTCTAAAATCAACAATCTTACAAGGATGCCCATTTTCATGCAAGGCAGACCAGGAGGAGTGTGGAGGCAAGAAAGTAAACTAGACTTGAATTCAAGTTTAATTTGTTTTCATACTTTATAAAAACTTATTCTGTCACTATTTATGTGTAGAAAGTCTGCAGTGCAACACCACCAATTCCCTCTAAGAGAGAGACTGTCTGAAAGCATCGCCTGTTATCCTCTCTGTGGTGTCAGGCTGGTACTCAACCTTGGAAAGTGGCCTTAAGGAGCAGCTGTTTCCTTTTTTCCCTTCAGGTGTGGTTGGCTGACACTTTATGCAAACTAGTTCATTAGCCCAGCCTTAAACTAACTCTGCCTGTTCCTCCAGCACCAGGGCATAACAATGACCCACAATAGACCTTTTTTTCTTTTTTACAGCAGACATTCTGACTTGTTGTGGCAGGAAAAGCACTGGTGAAACAAATTTTGCTAACAATGTCTCGGTTCCATTAAACATCCCTGTTAAGTTGTGCCAGTGACCTTAGTACTGGCTCACCTAATGGAATGATTAGAAATGTTGTTAATTATACCTTTGCTTTCCCTCCGCTGACATGCTAAAATGTATGCAGTGAAAAGGTCTATGATTCTGGTGCTTGGGAACTGACATCAGGGCAGAACTGAAGCGTTAAAGTGTCCCATTAGCACTCTGACATATCATTAATGAATGAGTGTTTTTAAAAAGGACACTTTAGCCTTCAAGGTGTGGGCGACCCCGGATATAATTTACTCAGAACTCCTGGATGACTTTGGTCGCACGCTCTCCTCATTTAAAAGGTAAGTGGGTCCATTTCCTCGACCTTTCCCCAACTCGTTTCCTAAAACCCGGTCGTGTTCCTTTAAGACGCTGAGCTTTGGCGAGTTAGATATTTCATTTGAAGAGGAGTGAGTGTGTAGGCCTACATGTGTGGGTGTTCATGATGCAAGCTCGTGAAAGCATGTGGCTGTATGGGCTAAACGATAAAAGTGAGCAGGCTGGCAATTACAAACCATGGAGTCGAATGGGAGTAAGTGAGCCTGTGACATGAACGGGACAGCCTGCGATTCGCCCGATTTTTGCTCAGCTGGAATTCAAATTCAGCACACAGTCCGGAGGAAATGTAGAAAATGTGTCCAGTATGTTAAGAAAGCAGGACAAATACCCACACATGCTCACACTGATCTGCTCTCTGGGGCGGTCAGGGTGTTTCCTGTGGGATGCTCAGCAGGCAGAGTAGGAGGAGGAGGAGGTCAGAGTTCGAGGGGAAGTGGGGTTGCATGCATTCACTCCGTCTTCCACTCCTCCTCTTTACAGTAGACACAGCAATCTACTCCAACACATCTCCGCTCACACACATGTGCCGGTGAACCCACACCTCATTCCCTGTTGCATCGGTGTTAATCTCTCGCTCCATTTGCACTCGTCAGGAGATAACGGCATCATTAGCACACATTAACATGTCTCTATTATCATTCCCTCAGTGTCCTGGAGTCCCTGTGCATGCTTGTGTATGTGAGCGAAGGAGAAAGAGCTGTGAATGGGGATGAGGCGTGAATATGGCTTTTTCAACTATTTCTTTTTTTTTTTGCAGGCTGCTGCAGAGGTGTGCACGTGTGTGAGCCAACACATCCATTTACACATCAGCCGAGATATTCAACGGCAAGAAGTACGTGCTAATTACACTCATTATGTGGATGTTTGACACAAGCTCTTTGTTGTTGAATGACAACGTAGGAACAGGGAAGATTATTAAATCCGAGCCATAGTGTTTATTTGGTGCATTTTTGTGTTGGTGATTTTTGACTGATATTAACCAATTAACAAACCAAGACCTACATAAGAAATCATATGGAGTCATGAAGATTTTTGAAGGCCACAAACACTTACTGTAATATTCATTTTCTTTAGCTAAAAAGGAAACAGTAAGAGATAAAAATAGTAACTTTTCAACGTGGGATTCAAGACATTGGTGGCAACGCTGGCAAGAAGCTTTACTGTTAATATTAAGTTTTTTGGCAAATTCATATTTTCACACAGCCCAAAGATGTACAATATAGATGGATGGTTGTCTGTTAATCTCCGTGTTGGCCCAATGATAGATAAATAGTATTTTACTGTCTTGATTGAACTTGATTTTCAGATTTTCTTCTTTAAAACTGACAAATGCGTGTAAATCCTGGTGTTACAGTAATCTCAACAAACATCTTTATACATTTTGATGGAAATAATTACATTAATTGATTAGTTATTTGGCTCTTTACCCATGTTCCTGATCCTTTAAAGAATACTAGCCTTATGTACTTAATACTTTCCCCAGGCGCTTTCATCCGGGTGGTGCACTGGTCATCTTAAGGCCAAGAGGTCAGTTTTACGATATTCGCTGCCAAGTAAACAATGTTCTCTATTGCAGACATGAGGTCTTATGATAGTGTGGTTGCCAATTAGCTTATGCACATACAATTCATGCCTTTGTCCAATTTTTTTAATGTCTTTGGTGCGTCAGAACAGGCGAGTGACGTGAAACAATGACATTGCTTGTACATGTGCATCATCAAGACACCTGCACATGAGTAACCAGGGACACTCACACATATCCAATGCTAGACGAACAGTTATGTATTACACAGCTAAACGATAAAATAAGCAGATAAGATGAGTGAATGATGAAGCATAACATTTCGCTCACACATGACACAGTTCACAACAGGATAAAGAATTATGTGTCTCTTGAAATTGACTGCTCACCACATTTTTCCGAGATAAGGTCCCATGACACACACTGGAGGCTATGCTTACCTTATATTTACAGTCTATGGGGGGAAAAAATACAGTAACAACTGTTGATTAGCATAAGTTAACAGCAACTTTGTGGATGTTAGCATTTATTCCTGTTCTTTGAAATTAAGCACACAATAGACATGTGCTAAACGCATAACAACATTGGTGCATTTTCTATCCAAAGCCACTAGTCTGCCACCTCTGAGAGCTGTTAACACATTGAAATTACAAACACACATCCAACTGATCAGGGAAACATCGATATAGAGCCTCTCAAACTTTTGCATTATGCATAAACCGTAAAAATGCAGTTCTGTCACCTTAAACCAGCTTTTTCTTTCTCCTCAGTTTTTATGCAAAAACTATCCTCCACTCTATTATAATCCCACACTACCCACACTGACCACACTACTCCAAACACATATCTTACTTTTCACTCTAAGCTAAAACTGTGGTTTACTCTTTGGGTTATTGATCATTTTCAGCTCATTATGTTTCCACAAAAACAGCTCCTCATGTTTCTCTTCCGATCAGTTCTCGGTCATTCCGATGGGTTTCCTTTTCCCCACATCCATGTACTTTTTGTCACTGTGAACTTTAAATGATTCTGTCACAACATTCTCATTTTGAGTTCAGTGCTATGAATAAAACAGGGCACAGTAGATCTCACAATGTGAAACTGACACACATTTTGAAACTGCGTAGGTGGAGGAAAAAATGGGAGAAATGCACATTATTGGTGGATAAAACCAGCCTTACTGAAGCTGGACTGGCAGAATGAAGACTTTATTATTATTATATATCTGCCACACTCGCATGTGTGACAGTGTTCAAATTGAACGTGAAACATCAGACACTATTTAAGTTCACCTTTGGCTTTTCCTCTGTGGCCAACGTGGCTGAGAAATCTCACTCTGAAGCAGAGTGTTAACTTTCAGTGGCTGGAACTTCAGTGTTTTGTTCAAGGTCACCACGGAAGATACTTTGTCATCCAGTAGACTTCAGTGTTCTCTCTCTGGACCATCCCGCTGCCAAAAACAAGGTGATGAGGGTTACATTCCGAATCATCCTTTTGCTGGAAGCTGTTTCCTCAGTCAGTTCACATATTTTTACTGAATGATCCTGTCATGGCCCAGACATTCCCGGTGTCAGGGTCTCTGCTCTATCCTGATTGTTTTGGAATGACCATAAATCAGGTCCATCTGGGAGCTTGAAGGATGGGAATTAGTCGTTGGTTTTGTGTTTTTTCTTGTGTATCAAGATTCCCAGTGGAGTAAAAGCCATCTATGTCAACAGCTGGCGTCCCGTACCTCGACCACTCTCACAAACATTTGCATGCACCTGAGAAAGAAGAGTCAATAAACATAAAGATGGAGAGGTTGAAGTGTCAAAGCGGTTCCTCAAATAGTCTGCAAATGAAAAACACATGACTGCCTTTTACCTCATCTTTGAATTACTATTGTAAAAATGAAAGAATCATTCAGTTAAAATGTGACTCCTATTTTCAAATGCTGGGCATGATAGGTCACCCTACGTCCTGCTATATTTCCATACGACTGTTGTAATGTACCTTTTCACCCATCCATCTGTTAACTCCCACTTATTCTTTAGAGGATTGTGGAGGGTTAAACCCTGGTTAACATGTGGATTACATCCTGGATGAACATCAGATCATTAATGCACAGATTAACCGATATTCACACATATGGATCATTTATAGCCTCCAGTTAAGCTAACTAGTATGATGTCAACAAAATCCACACAGACTAAATGAGCCCATTGTATAAACATGCAATAAAGGCTGATGGAGAGAGACATGCTAAAGACTCCCACTGGTGAAAATCTTTTATTTTTTTTATTTTTTTTTACCTTGTTAACATGTCCATATGGTGTTGTTTTATGTGCTGGAAGACACATCATGAGCAAAATAATCAGTCAACACCATGGCTGAGCATTTCCTACAATGTGCTGATGAATTTCTCCAAAACACAGATTCGAACTTCCAGGGTTTTGTATGTAACAAAACTAAACTAGAAAAGCACTCGGAGAGCTCAGACCTCCGCCAAGCAGCTCATGTCCACCCATTAGGGCTGGTCCGAATAGCAATTTCTGTCCTCCAGATATTCGGGTGCAGTTAATGACGAATATCCTAACCCACCAAAATTGAATTACCTGTTCCTTGTCACATTATCAACATTTCCTTAAAACTTAATTAAAATCCGTTCATAACTTTTCAAGTTATCTTGCTAACAAACAAACAAACAAACAAACAAACAAACAAACAAACAAACAAACAAACAAACAAACAAACGGACAAACAGCTTCGCGTTTGGCGGAGTTAATAACCAATCCTTGATTCTGTATTTCTGTGTCAC
This sequence comes from Chromis chromis, assembly GCA_900302755.1. NCBI lineage: Eukaryota > Metazoa > Chordata > Actinopteri > Pomacentridae > Chromis > Chromis chromis. The sequence continues at coordinate 8,618 of OMNN01051908.1, read as the reverse complement.
GATTCTTCCTCGGATATGGTTTCTGGCTTGAATATGTGTAGCTGTATCACTGTAGTTTTTCAGCATTTGACCCGTGGGTGAGCTGGTGTGCTTGAGCTGTAGCAAGTAGCAGAGGGGTGAATGGAGAGAAAGCGTTGGAGACTTCATAATCTGCACTTTCTAAATTAGGCAAGTTACATCTAACCATAAATTTTAAAGCAGGCAGGGACTATTTCAATGGAGAAAAACATCTAAATACACCCCTCTGATACACATGATGTACTTCAAGTACACCTTAATGTTGTTACCTTGTTATCCTCCTGCAGACGAAGAAGTCACTTCAACATCCACTTCATGCTTCCAGTCTACCAGAATACCAGAAAAATAAAAAAAGCAACAAATGTGGGTGTATGTAAGATAAGATACGGATTTATTGATCCCTGGGGGGAAATTCACATGGAACTTCAGCGTCCCCTCGAAGGTTTTATTCAGCTTTAATTCCATCTGGAAATCGGAAATGAGATGATGTGGGCGAAGTTTTGTGTGGCGAGGAAAAGAATTGGGGTCGGACCAGCAACCTGGAACTCTTACTACTTCTATCGTATCGTTAAGTGTGTTTCTACCCAGTATAAGTGCAAATGCTGGAAGTTTGGAACAACTATGTGTCTAGCTCCTGCTGCATAGGATATTTTCAAATTTGCAACAGTAGTGAGTGGCAACACACATTAATTCACATTTTCTTTGAATGATTTACTGTAAATTTGGTTCAAATTCATGATAGATTTGGTTGAGACTTGATTAATGTTATGATATTTGATGTTTGAGCTGATAACTAAATTAATTATGTTAAAGCAACTTTAAAAAAGGGTGCCAAAGAGAGCTACATCTGTCTTGTTAACTTAACCAGCTCACTGAAAGTAACATTAATCTGCATAAAGAAGACACTTTTTAATCAAAACTGATGGTATTAGGTTGTTTCTATTGTGACAGCATCTTCTTGTGAGCAAACTAACATTAAGTACAGCTCATGTGTTGTATTTAACTGTATGTTTGAGATGCTGAAGCCGAATGGTGTGTTTAAACGATCCGAGATGTAAGCCCATGGTGCATGTGCAGCTAAAAGATACACCACAGTGGATCCAAAGAGACAATGTCAAAGCATCCCATTGTGTTTTGGAGTCAGTGGTGTGGAAATAATTATGTAATCTTGTCATGTTCTCTTGAGTATGATTGCATAAATGATAATAATGGAAACATCAGTTTTGATCCACATTTAATAGTGTGAAAATTTGCATTACACTTGTGCAGCATTGTTTGTTCCTGCCTATTGGACATGCTTTTTTTTTTTTTCCTCTCCTCTGCCAGCGGAGTCAGTACACAGTGATCCTGCAGAAAGTAGGACTTCCATGGTGGCGCCATTTGTTTATCCCCTCTATCTCCTGATGCCTCTCCCTCTCCATGACCCTTAAACGTTCCTCAAAAACCTCTGGCTGGCCCTGTTGGTGCCCATCCCAGGCCCACAGGGGTGTATGTGTCCAAGCTAAAGCCGCCTCTCCCTACTTGACCTCACTCTTCCTGCCTGCCTTCCCGGGCCTTAATCCTGATCAGGCATGTCTAGACCTCTCATTACCAGCACGTAATCAGGGGGCAGGGGAAGGACGGGCTGATGGAGCTGGAGGGAGCTGGATTGGTGGGAGGAGAGGAGAAGATGCAGAGAAAGTGACCCTGACGGTGACCCGCACATTCATTCCACTGTTTACTCTCTCAGTAAACACACAGACTATACAGAGAGTCAATACACAGGATGGAAGAAGGATGGAGGGGGAGATATGAGGCAGGGGAGAGAGAGACCAGACGTAAACAGAGGACGGCACAGAGAAGGAGAACCCTCAACAAACTGTATCTTGAAAGTCTCAAAATTTTGAAGGAATGCTGCTACAAATGACACCAGTTTTCTACCTTCAAAGCAACCTTCTTTCGCAGATTTCCTCGAAATGAAAGCTACTTTAGTAAATATATTTGCTTTCTTACCTCTCATGTCATATCTGTCTGCTCAGCATGAACCAGCAGCCTCTCTAAAACTCAGCAGTTACCAGTTATATCTTGTTAGTTTGATCTGCAAAAACATCACAGTGTAAAAACGACAAGTTATGGTTTTACAGGGGGGGATCTGCGCAGGACTGTTTCTTGGACAGCAGCCGTGACTTCCTGCAGCTTCTGCTGGTCGACTGCCAACAGTTTGCGTTTCTGTCTTTGCACATGTACAAGATATAACGTGCTAATTGGCGAGCTTTAGAGGTGCTGGACCTCATAGCTGTTTCTGATATTTGTGCAAAGCCAAGCAACTGATCCCTGGTAGCTTCGTGTTGAATGGACAGATGTCATCTAACTCTTTGTAGTCAAGCAAATAAGCGTGTTTTTCCAAATTTGTGTCGGTGTAATATGACATTTTTGGCGGTGACAGCATAATCAAACGGGAGAGAAAATTAAAAGAGGGGAAATATCATTGATGTGACTGGATTTACCATCATGAGCTCAATCCCATTACCACACATACTCAGTAGCTGCTAAGCCACAGCTCCAGTCAAGCAGCTGAGTGTGACATGTTGAGATTACTGAACATGAGTAGATGTGATGAGGGGCTAAACGCATGAACTAATGACATGATGGGCCTCACTGGATGTCCACGGATGGAAACAACTGCACAAAATCGCAAGACATCAAACCACCCAGGCTGCTTCAGAAGAATCTGTGGGATTGGAGCGAGTTAAGATAGATGCTGTGAGTGTGTGCACATCTTGAAGGTCTTAGAAGTGTCACACACGTTGCACTGTGTCTTTCGAGTGATCAAGTGTGGCTGAGTGATCCCATGCAAAATTCACTACATGGCGGGATTTTCATCAAGTCTGTAGCAGCTGAACTCATCCTCCCACGCTCACACTGTCACACACAAAATCTCGTCCATATGATCAAAAGGAATGTCTTGAATCTGCACCTGCGTACAGTCGCACACTCACCGTGCATGAGCTATAAATACACAACGAGCCGTGTTAGCATGCAGGATGACTGGAAGCCTGTTTCACTATGTTCCTGAAACATTCATGTAGGCCTGCATGTGGTCTTGTCCCAGTCTCCCTTTCACTTCTTCTTCTTCTGCTCTGTTTCCACCCCCTCACCCTCATGTCCTTGCTTCTTCTTTCTTAATCTCCCACCCCTCCCTTTATCCCTCTGCTTCCTTCCCACACTCATAATTTAGATTCCCCTCTTTTAAACACGCATATATTCCTCATCTCGTCCTGCTCTCTGCAGCCTCCTAATTGCATCTGCATTCTTTTTTTTTTCTGGTTCTGCGGCTGATACTTTTACCGTCTCCGGCAGCACTTGAGTGCTTTTCTGCAAATTCCTCGCCTGCTTTACATACAGTGGGGCTTAACAATGATGCTCTAATTGGCTGTCTGGTCTTTATTCAGTGTGCTAATTGCTTGTCTGTGAAAGTGTCCATACAAGGGCTGACCGACTCCCCATGGGAGGAGTTTATCTCCTTGGTTGTCAATCACTGCAGCCCACCCAGAACACTTCTGCTGCAATACCTTAGGTAGTAAGAGCCCAAAATGAATCAAATCATAAAGTGCATTCTGTATGATTACTAATTTACAATCCTAAGTGGCAGCTGGATGGACAAAGAGAGTGGTCCGTTCCCATGTGTGAGCCAAAACGTTCATATTTAAATGATATTGTAAGAGGAAGACTAGAACACATGAAACCAGATATTTATTAATATCTGTACAATATAAATAAAATAATCAGTGATATTAAATTGCATGACAACTGTCCCAAGACAGAATTGAATGGTTTTCTAACAATGATATTGCAGTCTTTTAGGTCTCTATAAGCCCAAATTGGCACAGCTGGGCTCAGATAAACTAGGCAGCTGGTCTACCAACACTTTGAATGCACGATATGTAATTTCTGCCACTAGGGATCTTTCAATAAAAACATTAACAGAGGACATAGTTTGACAATGTGGTGAAGTAGAGTGGGATCATGGGATTTCTATTGTTGCTGATAAAAATGTCATTTTATTAGCTATGTATGTATTTGTGTTTAGTCATGAATGTTCACGTTATGTCATTTCTTTCTAATAAAACAGCAGCAAGTAACTAATGTAAAGTGAATTGCTAACTTACCAATGCATCAGTCGACTGTAGCTAACATTATGTGGTGAATTCAACTGTGGGGTTATCTGAGGTCAAAATAGTCATGCAAAATAATAATGATCTATAATGAGTAAGGAATTCAAACTGTAAAATGAAAAGAAAAAACAGCGTGGCTTCCTTGCCGGTTCGTTGACTTCTTCTTCTTCCTTCCATATTCTCTGATGTATGATCTGGTGTCCATCTCTGGGTTTGAACATTGTGGACATGTAAGCACATAAGTCAACTACATAAATAACATCGGTCTAATTGTTTTTAGTCATTTTAATGTGGAAATGTTACATTAGAACTTTAAGATACCTGTGTAATAATGTTAAACTTCGCTCCAAAAGGGGCTTATAGGCTAGTGTAATTTAGAGACCCTCTCCAGTGAAAACATTTTTTTTTTTACCTTGTTAACATGCTCATATGGTGTTTTTGACATGTTGGAAAACACATTATAAGCAAAATAATCAATCAACACCACGGTTCTGCATTTCCGCCTTTAGAATGCAGTGTACTGATGACAGTCTCAAAAACATATTCAGACTTCCTGGGTTTCATATTTAACAACCAAATGGTTAATGGTCTGCACTCACATAGCACCTTTTATTTATATCTAGGTCCTACAAAACACTTTACAATGTGTTTCTTACTCATCCATTCACACAGATACTCAAACACTAGTGGTGGCAGAGCTGCTACTCAGGATGTTCACCTGCCTTCAGGAGCAACTTTGGGTTCAATGCCTTGCCCAAGGACACTTCAGCTGCAAAGGAACTACATAGATCTGCACATTCTAGGGGAAGCAACACTGTAGAGTTTAATCTAAGCCATTTCAAGGCTTGACGGGATTATTTTCATGGAAAAATGTAAGTTTGAGACACGGGAGAGTTTTTAGGGGCTGAATCAACAACTGGATAGGAACTTTAAAGTCCACCACAAGCCAAGCCTGTGCCAACAAAGCCACGAATTATTCACCTGTAGCATCATTGTTTCATAATGCATGCACTTACACAGTTATTAGATCCATCCCTAGGAAGGAGGATCTCAGAGACAACCTCACAACAAACCATAATGCTACTACATGAGTTATTAATACTTAACATGCATTCACTTTTTAATGGCAAAAAACATGGTGCTGATAGGTAGCATGGAAAATAACAGACACCGACACAACTAAAACTAACACAAGACAAGTTTTCTGACTGTAAAGACACTGCAGGGATTTATGAGGATCTCTGTGAGAGGGTTGCTAATTTTTCTTCTTACCATTTATAAATAGCTTTTCTGTTTGCAGGTCACACAATTCTTGGCCACTTTTCATGTTTTAAATTTTCTACTGGGGAATCCTAACAGAGCTCAACAGAAATACTGTATCAACTTAATTCACTGTATATTGAGATTTCTATTGATTGAGAACAGCATATTGGTGATAACATTTTTCCATAAAACAAAGCTCAAAGGCAGATGTTCCTTCTAAGCTAATAGTGACTCATACCTAATAATATTATCACACCCACCAAAAAATATATTTTCGACCACAATCCATCGCTTTGGATCCCAGAAGTTGGGTCTATTTCGGGTGTTGAAGTAATTTCGACAAATAGGAGATTCAGGGACTGAACCGGCTACAATAAGCTTCTCTCATGTTAGAATCAAAATACGAGGTTTGGTTCTTACAACAATCGAATTTTGTAGCAGGAGATGACGATCAAGTTTCACATGAGCATCCTTCTCTGGTGTTAATTTAGAACAATTCCTCCTTGTTGGCATCATCCCAGTGTTGACCGTGTTCTGCAAAAAAAAAAGAAGAAAAAAAGCCTGTGATTCCAGGAATGTTTATCACTGAATCCTGTAACCGTTGCATTGTGTGAAGTGTGATAATGTGGTTGAATCAATGCTGAGAGGCGTTCAGGCTGCTGTGCCGTTTACCTCGCAGTCAAAAAAAGCACGTCATTAACATTCTCCTCATTGTTGTGCGCCGCTTCTCAGACACTGCTGGGCTGCATCTCAATGGGCTTTTCATTGAGGCAGTCAGGGAGTCAATTAGCTTATCTGGCTATTGGCAAATATATGCCTTGATGTTGTTGTTGTTGTTGTCCCCATGCAGGGCCGGCAAAGGCTCTGCCCACATGAACTCAGAACAGTTCCTTCATACGAAGTCACATAGTGGCGCGTTGGCCGCTGATAACACCAGGGATGTCTGAAAAGAGACCTCACACACACATGCACTACATCCTACGTGCACGCCCCCCTGTACACATTCCCCTGGGCTGTAATTGAGAGCAGGGAGGCCCCCCAACAGATAAACAAGACCTATTGATTCAGTGTAATTTGACTCAGTGGGTGCCATAATGACATTATAGGACAGGACCAGCAAGTGTGTGTAAGCAGGCATGTGTCTGTGTGTGTGTGCACAGGCGCTAGCTATGTGAATGATGACACATTATTCAGCCGTGCCAGGGGAATTTAGCTGATTGGAAAGTGATATAGAAGAGGGCGAGCGAGATGAAGAGATAGAAAGAGAGAGAGAGGGAGTAAAGTGCCATTGAAAGAGAGAGAGAGTGTGTGTGTGTGTTATAGACGAGGAGGTAGCAGTGTGAAAGGAGAAGTAAATTGCGCTGCTCTCGTGTGTGTTTTTCCACGGGCACACAGCCATAAATACTGTCTATCTGTGTAAAACTCCCAGGCGATCAATGAGCCATCGGAATAATGTTTTACTTGCTAATCAAAAGGAGGAGAGGCAGGAGAAGGAGAGGGGACTGTTCAATGGAGTGTTAGCAGATAAAGTCTCCAGCTGAATTCCAATCATTCCCCAATCATTCCAGAGTTTGACTACTGATTTGGAAATGCTAATCAGCCATCTGTTGATCGCCGACAGCAGATCAAGGCCGCTCCCTCTCTTCTGGTGGATGTGCTACCAAAATAGACACTCATTTAAAAAAAAGCATTTGTTTGGTTTCTCTTTGTGGAGAGGGGACGCAAAGATACTCTGGTGCAGATTTTAGCACGCGGCTCACACAATACAGAGAGGTAGATACATGCAGGAAAGTGTTGTGGTGTTGTGCTGATAATGGTTTGATGCAGTGGCGTTGAATTGAAACTGCCGGCAGCAGATGTTTAATGCTGATACTCGGTATTATCATTTAATGTGGCAACTTTAATGCAACACAATTACAGTTCATCACGTTTTATTCTAGGCAGGATGGAGCAGCAAGCATTAAGATAATGACGCTCTAAAGTCCAGCTTAATAATAGTAATAAAACACCGTTATGGATGCGTATGGGGAGTCCAATTAAAACACTGCACTGTCCTTAATTCAGGTTATGACCCTTTCATAAACAATAATATATCCAACACACTCCAAATCTGCACCGTTTCATATTGGAGTAAATCAGATGTCTTATATTTTACAGCTGGAGCTAAATGCTAACATCAGCATGGTCACAGTGATAACTAGAAAAGCACTCGGAGAGCGCAGACCTCCGCCAAGCAGCTCATTTCCACCGGGAAATGTTGAAGAATCATTCAAAAAAATTCCTGGATCCAGATGGTAATCCAAAACATCACCAAAATGTAATCATCTGTTCCTTGTCCCATTATCAACATTTCCTGAAAATGTCATTAAAATCCATTCTTAACTTTTCAAGTTATCTTGCTAACAGACAAACAGATAAACGCCGGCAAAAACATAACCTCCACTTGGCAGGGGTAATGACAAGTGTGTGGACCAGTCTACATTTGAATTTGATGATTTTGCCAAGCAACAGAGGCTCCACCCAAAGGCACCCAAAAACCAGGCTAAGGACCCCAAAAAGACCCCAAAGAAAGCATAAAATCTACGATTGAATACAGCTCCTATACTAACCTGTTGAAAGTAGAAAAACTCTCAGATGTCAGCCTGTGGAGCTTTATAAAAGCAAAAATTAAAGAAAAGATGCATAAAATTCACTTATTTATCCTTAACGTCGCCTCAGGTTCAGGGTTCATATCTTTAAACAAAAAGGAAGTTCATAAAATCTTGAAATAAGATTGTAATTCCTAAAATATGAAACTGTTTGAAGATGTATCACCTTAAAATAATTTGAAATTATGTCAGTTAAGAAATGAACATTTTCAAACAAACACCTAAAAACCTTAGAACGAGACATGAACTCTTCAAACATTTTGTGGGTAAAATATGTGAACAGTGAAATCCAGCAGCCCAATTGTTTGTTGTCGGCTGGAACTGAAAATAAATTAGTTCCTTTAAATCATCTGAAAACTGAAAGAAAATCTCATTTAAAAATGGAAATGGGATGGAAACATGACCGAAATCATGAATGAAATATTTGGTGATTAATTTTCTTTCAACAAACTTTCAAAGATGTAAAACCTCAGTGTGAGCTGGAAGTAGTTCTGGTTGAACAACTCACAGTAGCAGCTCTCAGTGTTAACACATG
>OMNN01051907.1:0-12054 GCA_900302755.1 Chromis chromis | reverse complement strand
ATTTGCGGTTGTCAGTCAGATAATAGAGAACAGCATGTCAGTGTCGCGTCTGCTGTAATAGATTAGCCGTGTGACGAGTCTGTTTTTATGAGTCGCTATGCATGTACATCTTTAAATAATGTTTTATGTTTAACCCTTTAAGTCCTAATGGGTCATAGGCTTCACATTTGGGCTAGCGCACTTTGGAATGCCATAAATGTGTCACCATTTGTGCTATCGGGAAAAAATCGAACAGTTTCTGAAAGCTGAGGCGTTGCGCTTTACAGCCAATATGGTGTCATTACGGTAATTTCATTCGTGCCCCCCCCAGGAATCTGCTGGATGAAATTACCGTAAAATTACCGTAATGACACTATATTGGCTGTAAAGCGCAACGACATTGCCATTACTGTCATTACGGTAATTTCATCCCTGCCCCCCCAGGAATCCGCTGGATGAAATTACCGTAAAATTACCGTAACTCTTATAATAGACAGTAAATCGTAAATAACTGCCAGATATTGAAAGTTTCTTCTGAAAAAATGGGCACCAGCACTCACAGGACATTTTCTGACCTTTTTGTAATCAAAATAAGAAAAAAAAGACCAGGTGGACATTTTGAGGCTCAGGTCTTAAAGGGTTAATATTTATCCTAAAGTTTGCTCACGCATCATCATGTAATGAAGAATCTGCTTCGAGGTTTCACCATTACAATGAGCAGAGTTTCATGAGCATCGAAACATGACATTAAAAAAACATGAAAAGAAACAGAGCCCTTGATACTTTGAAAGAATGTCCTGAGTGCTTTCTACCAAGCTGTTGACAGTGACACTATCCAGGGGTTACTACACAGACACGCGGGGAATAAAACAAAACTATCAGCACTTTTGAAATGTTACAAATAATGTTAGCACGAGAGGTTCAAGAGGCTATCCAAGCGATAACTTCGAAAACACGATTATCTTTTTTCGCGTTTTGATCTGTTTTACTGATGGAAATAAACCTTTGGCGGCATCAGAGACGATCGAACAACTAAGGCTGAGTTAATATTTAACATGATTCCTGTATTAAGACCAGTCAATCAGTGTGAGAGTGATAACAGGGTCTAATCCTGTGGTTAATCCTTTGCCTCAAGTTTTATTGTGCTACTTTCATGTTGCAACAGTCTGGAGCTAGCGCTTGTTAGAAACTAATTTACCTTGGTTCGGCAAATAACACACAGCTATGTTTAATTTTGTACGAATTAAGTAATCCTCTCCTAGTATACGGGCCGGAGAAAGATGGCTTTCCGCCTTTTGTCTTATGCGCGGGGTTTAATGAAGGCCTGAGAAACTGTGACAGGAATGATGTTGTAAAACCCGACCGCGAGAGCCTCACATAGTAAATACAGTATTATGAGAAAAGAGGGTGAATTATGTGAGATTCGACTGTGCAGCACTTCATTACCGATAACCATAACAACCTCTACAGATGCATGGCTTTACACTCGATTTAGTTATTCTTACAGGCAGAGCAATGGATGCAGTAAAAGACGGGGAGGAATCCCAGCTAGGCTGCGAACGCGTATGTATCAGCCCAGTCTCCACAAAATCAACTAAACTGCTTTTACAGCTATATTGGGATGGATTTTAATTTGTTTTGAGAGTCCATGCAAGGGAGTGGGAGGGGAGGTTGGTTGGCACGAAGCTACTTGGTTAGGTTTAGAAAAATAACACAGGTTGAGGTTAAAATTCAACCCTTTGGCTGCGCGTTTGAAGCTCCTCCTCCATTTTCTGGGTTACCAGGGTGATAAGTCTCGCCCGATCTAATATATGATTGGTTGGAGCGACAGGAAAGCAATGAAATAAGGAGCAAAGATGGTTAGAAACATTTTTGTTTGATACTACAAACAATGGAATGTTTGTATGCTATGTTCCCACAGCCCTATGTTCCCACATGTCTCACATTTCTAAGACCCCGTTTACACGAAGGGAAAATGCAGATATTTCCACACGGTTTGGCCTCTCATTTACACGAAAACCCTGTTTTTATGTTATGAAAACGATTATTTCTAAAAAAAACTCGGAACATAGGGCCTAATTTTAAAAAATATCTTAGGAATGTGGGAACACAGGGCTGTGGGAACATAGGCACGCTCCCATTTGCGATCATCACAGATAAAATGTAATGTATGTCCTAATCTTAGATAGAGATAGAACCCTATTTTCATTTAAAGATAGAATTACAGATTTTAGAGAGAGAAAAAACTAAACAAAAATGAAACAAAACAAATAAAAAAAACATCTGAGATTCACTTGATACGATTAATCCCAGCCCAGAGGATCTATGACTGGCTCTCGACAAGTTACTATTATAAATGTTTCCTTGCACCACTTTTTTTTGAAGTGGTATCTTGAAATCTACAATTCAAAGATTGCAATATATAATCTTTATGTATATATATATACATATATATATGTGTCAATTAATTTTGCATTGTGGCTACTTCCCACTCTGTTTACATCATCTGCCAATATATTCTGGAGGGACAATGACTCCAAATCATATCCAATCAAAGTAAGTGCTCCATCGTTTAATTGTTTAATTTCTGTATAACTGCACTGAACACGCTGATGCAATTCGGGGCAACAAAACATTGTATGAGCTATGAATTCTAAAAAAAACAAATGTGTGTATGTGTGTGTAATAATATAATTTGATGCAGTTTATAAAATCCACTTGTGTTTTTTCTGTGTGTGTCTATAAGATGACCAAAATATGAGCTAGAAATCTCAATTCAAGCCTTCAAAAACACATTCTAGTGGTGTAAAGTTGCACAAATCCATGTATTCCTCTTCTCCTCCGCTCAGTGGGAGCTGCCTGCTGTATAAGGAGAATGTTGACATTTAAGGCGCGAGGCCTGAAAGCAGTCATGCAGGTTCCCTTTGCAGTAAAAGCATCTCTCAGCCGGGTGGTCGACGCCACCATTGTTAGAGTGCCTTGCTGCATTAAGCCCAGGGGTACTGGCTCCATCCGCCTCACCCCACCCCCCACTCACCCACCACCACCAGCACTGTCACCGTCACCGCTCCCCTTCCCTTCACTGCCACGGAAAATCCCCCATGAGCCTCTTCTCTGATGTAAATCACAGGTAGGGGAAATGTGAGCCCGGCTGATGCACCGGCACTGTGCCGTGAAATCTCTGTTGACATTACCGACGGGCGATTCCAGAAAAAGACACAGAGCGAGAGCAGGAGAGGAGGAAGAGAGTGATAAAGAGGGAAAGAGAGCGAAAGAGAGAGCGATGTGAGGAGACGGGAGCATTTCAGGGAGTCACTTTTGACTTTCTTACTCTTCGACTCACTGTCTTGTCTTTGTCTCCAGGATGATGGACTGAACTCAGTGGGCTGCACGCTTTCATCCCTCGTCTCTCATTGTGATTTGGCATCTTTAATGATTTTTTTTTTTTGCACTCGTCTTTATAGACTGACACAAAGAAGCTACCTGTGTTTTTTTTTAGTTTTTTTTCTTGTCTTAAAAAATTCATCCGCTTACAGCTCTAATACCCCTCAGACCTAACCTGTTTTCTTACTTTTTCTTAGGTAACCTTTTAACAGACATTGATTGATTTTTTTTTTCCAGCGCTGGTAGATTTGTTATGTGATAGCAAGAGGAAAGCTGAGGATAGCTTGGAAATGAAGTGAATGTAACAAGGGAATCAGGGAAATGGGTTACGAGAGGTAATTTCCATGCCCACTCCCCCTTCCCAAGCACCGAAGGGAGGAGTAAATGACTTTTACTTTAGTATGTGAAAATATTTAGTTGTACTTCATTTCAAGTGCGGCATTCCAGGAAGAAGCTTCTGTATCATTTCTCTCGCTACTTCTTGGTTTTGTGCTATTGCAGTGGTGCAGTTGGAAGCGAAAGGTGGCCTCTTTTAGCCAAAAAGATACGATTATGTAAGTTAGAGAAGGCCTTGGATATTTGTCTAATGTGCAGAGGAAGGCTGGAGGAGTTTGCCTCTGAGCGACGTGGTAATGCACTCGATGTTTGCCCATGTCGGCTGAGAGAACGGATAAAAGGAGCGTGTCATCGCTGTCCGCCACGTAAGACAACGGAGATGACTTTTCTCTTGTCTACTTTTTTTCTCTGTTCCTTGTTCCTTTGTTCTTCCCCCGTCCCTCCCCGCTCGCTGTCTCTGGGTCTCCGCTCCAGACAGAGTGTGAAACATGTATAGTGGCATCATGACACACAGAAGAAGTGCTTGTGCTTGTAGCTGCCGTCCACTCCAAGGTGATCTGACATCTTAAAGCGATGCTCTGTGCAATTGCACATTCACTCAGACAAGCGTGTTGACGTCGCTGCCTAGCCAAAGGACCCCTCCTGTCCCCCCCTTACCAGTCTGATGCCGGCTGCCAAGTGCTTCCGCGAAGAGGATGGCTTAATTGTTTCTGCCACAGCCATGCCTCTTCTTCATTTTTCTCTCTTTCCTTCCTAATCCCAGGGACGGGAAAATGGAGCTGTTATTTGCATGTCTAATGATACTCGATATCACAGGCCTCTCAAAGGAGAAGGCACAGATGATTATTAATACAGCCAATGAAGCCCTCATTTATACTGCTTTTTGTTCCTAGGCTTCCGCAAATACTGCTTTTCTATACCTGCCTTGTAAAAACCGTGTCCCATAGAGAGATGGTGCTGGCTTTGAGTGTGGAAAAAACTGCAGCCGATAAGTACGTGGCCGTTTGTGCGTGTCTCTCTCTGTGTGAGTTTGGATGCTGGCATAAGCTAGTGATGCACAAAAAAGGTACTTAGCCAAAATAACGCAGCTGAGGTATTGATCTTGCTGGAGAGGAGATCAGTAGTCATATGCATGGTTGTTTTACACATATAGGTCAGGATTTTTTTTTCGCTCTTATTTTTGGCAACGACTGGTCTCACTCTAAAAACCCGTCCTTACATAACAGAGCAGATTTCAGCACACAAAATGTTTTGAGTGATCACCTGCATGTATCGCACATTAACAACTGCTGTAAAGACGTCATAGCCTGCAGTGATTTCCAGGGAAACGGCCAACAGTAAAGGTTTGCTATAAGACAAACCAAAGTGCTTAGCCAAAGCTGTCAGAGCCCATTATTCAAGCCCCCATACAGGAAAAAAAAAACTATTGTATACAGTACCTGCAGGAATTTTCAACACCAGCAATGCATGCCTTTTCAGCAGTGGCAGCTGGCATTGAAACTTGCTAATTTGCAAGACTTCTCGGGTTGAGAACAATGACTTTGACAGCTCGAACAGGCACTGTGGAGCACATCTGCATTTTTCCACGGGAATAAGCCCCAAAGAATGGCTCCGACTCTGCGTGCCTTCCAATTATGGAAATTTGGGCATGTCTATATATATATACGATATAGGAAATAAATCTTAAAATGTGCTGATTGGAATGCAGAGAAAATTGGAATTGTGAATCTTGTCTACTACAGGTTCGTTCATGAATTTTATGTATCCGTTGAATTAAGAAAAATTTATATTATTTTAATGTATCACTAATTCATAATAGATTATGCAATCTATAGTTTCACTATAAACCTGAAGACTCATTTTAGTTTTTATAGTAGGGTGGTGCATTTATGGCTGTGGTTTTTATCTGTACCCTCCTTTAGACTTGAAATACCTCGACACCTTTCCCACCTCATGTTAAAATAATAATGCATTTTAACAACTTTATACAACCTGTTTAATTACATTCCATTATTGTAACCTTAAAATCTTAGTTGAGCTTCAGTATACGCCAGCGTAGATCTTAATGAAACCCCATTACAAAGACAGAGTCAGTGCCCTCTGCGTAAGTGCACCTTTATGAAGCGCGATGAAAATGAAGTTTAACTTTTAATGTAATTGACTTCATTATATAATTCTGCAGAAAGGCTGCATTTTCATTTTATGCAAGCCATAACTCTACTTCCCCGCTTTACTTTCCCCAACGTCAGCTCCAGCACCTCCGCCGTGCGAGCTCACCAGTCGGCGTGTGTTGTTGGTGACATTTAACAGGATCACAGGATCGCATGTTTGACAGATGAGTTTGTGATACTTATCCACAGCAACACTCATTTACTCAGCGGTTAAACTATGAGCAAAGAAAAAAAAAAGAGAGAGAGAAAACGACAGTGAAAGAAAGAGGGCGAGAGGGAGGGAGGGAGAGGAGGGGAGAGGGGAGTAAAATGTTGAAATATGAATTACAAACCCGAGCAGCACCATCTGGACCGAGAAAACACACATCATAGTGGAGAGCCGGCGCATTGAATTAGACTTGCTACGGGATCCATCTGCACCTCGTGAAATCAATCTCATTCCTTGATTTGATTAGGTCAGCCGCACAGAAGAAAGAGAAAACTGTTGTGCTCCTTGATTAAGCTTGTTTTGTTTAGCACCCCTCACCACCCACCTACCTCCGGCATGCTGTGTATACCGATGAGTTTGGGACCCACAGGTAGGGTAATGACAGTAGTCGAGGTTAATGCGAAAAAATCTCCCTCTATTTAACACGCAGCATGTGCGCCACAGCCCCCGTAGCCGAGCTCATTTACAGTTTTTCACGGCTCTTTCTCTTTATTGTTCACAATATTTCTTTTTTTTTGTTTTGTTTGCCTTGCTCAAATCACAGGTTTTTCTCGCAAAGGCTTAATTCTGGCTGCAGAGCTCTTCTGAGGACACACGTGGAGCTAGCTGTCATGAATTCGACAAATTATATCGAAACTCTTGTTTTTTTTGTTGTTTTATTTGTATTTTTATTTTTTTTGGGGGGGGGATTCTACCTTCATTTTTTTGTTGTTGAGCGTTGCATCAGGCACACACCAATGAACAGACTGATTGTCCAATGCTCCCTTGTTCTAACAACAGGATATAATGAGCAGGCGGTAAAAATCCATACTGGAGATTGCTTGCGCACAACAGGTAATTCTTAAAGTGAGAGCTCATATAGCCGACAGCCTGGATGCATTATGCAGAATTGTTTTTATTTTCTTTTTCCCATTCTCTCTCACTGCGGTGACACTGTACCCTTGCATGATTAAAATGCATCCTCCCATGTATCCGCACTCGCAAACAAAAGGCTTTTCATGGGTGGCTAAATCTAATTGTGTTGCCCTCTTGTACTAAAGGTAGCTGCTTTGACTTTGACTTATTCTCCAGAAGCAATAAAGCGCCAGTGGCAATGAATACAACACATGTGCCATTGCTCAAAGAGCAAGGATGGACACGGAACACATTAGCCCTGATTGACCTTGGTACAGATTCCACACAAATCCAGTACAAATTGTCTTGTTTTTTGTTTTGTTTGTCTCATTAATTCACGCTTGTCCAACAGAAAAATAAAGCAGAATGAAGGCAGACGGTGATAGCTTGCCAATGCTTCAGTTCTCTGTCCAATAAGAGGAAAAAATAGGTGTGTGTGTGTGTAGAAGGTATAACACTGGGAGTCTCTGTGCTGATTGTAATTACTGTACTTTTTCTGAGTGGAGCTGGCTTCAATTACAAACTGTCACCTCTGCCTGTATATGGGTCATGACACCATCTCTTCCCCATTGTCTCAATAAAGCAAGAGTGTCTGCAATGATAATAAATGAACAGGAAAACATGTAAGGGACTCTTTCCTCTTTTTGGCCTCCATTAAGACTGCGTTTGACCTCTGAGAGAAGCGATATTGATTATTGTTCTATTGCAACAGATGCCCACAAATCCCTGTGGATTTCATTCTTTCGTGACCAGTGCAAGTGAACAACAAGCATTTAAAAAGCTTTATTCTAACTGAGTTATGGGAAAAAATCTATATTTGCTCACCGCAGACGTAAAAATGACTGAGTCTTCTAGCTGCTGAAGGGATTTACTTAACACCTTTAAACATGGCCTCATTTGAGTTATGAAGACTGCAGAGCTGACGGTATTTCAGGCTATAATATTTCTGAATGAAACTTTTCATTTCCAATGTCCCAGCTCTACGGATGCTCACTATATGGTTTCCTCCAATAAAGTCTGTTGTGGTTCACACCAGAAGGGAACTTTTCTGTCCAATTTGATAAACCGCTACGTGCCATGAGACAGACTGGAGGGAAAATGTTCCCAAGAATAGCTAAGTGTATCATATATCATGCATCGCACCATCTGTTCCGTACATTCAAAATGTTATTGCAATATTTAGAATTACAGATTATTCATGTAGGTGTAATTAACAGAGTCGAAATCCAACAAATGGGAGGAATTAATTTCCACACGTGTTTGAGCAGAATCTATCTGGAGTAACTATTTAGGCTACAGTTGCCTGAGGGTGTACAGATGGAAAAAAAAAAGCTCTAATTTTATCAGTTTTGGCAATGAATTACCCCTTATTGATCCCCCCATTGCAGTCTGAGGCCCTCTTAAATAAAGTCTGTGAATTTGTTCTGTGAGACTGACTGGATGGAGAGAACTGGGCCATAATAACTGACTGAACTGAATAGAAAAAGGTCAACATCTGGCTGTTACAAAGGGTGCTATGCAAACTAGTCCACACAGCGCATGGCCTTGGGGTTCCCATACATTTTACATAACAACATGCAGCCTCCTTCATATTTAATGCTTAACATGACATTTCCCACCGCGATGATCGCCCGGTCTGGTCATGCAACCTCGGTTAAACAAGCCAGCGTCAGGATCGCACTAAACATGACATTTAGAGTAAGCAGAGTGATGCATCATACGGCACTGCAGCACACGCTGATGCTCTGGGCCTCCGTCGGTTTCAGCATTAAATGTAATCAGATACAGTGTGGATATAATTAACAACCGTGGAAGGTATACCTCGAAACGTTTACTCAGGCACTGTGCAATTTCAAGCTACTAGGACTTTTCTGCTACCACTTTCTACTTTGTCAAACCTCTACTCCATTTAAGGAGCAAATGTAGTACTTTTTACTATGTTCCATTATTTTTTACCACGACTACATGGATTCCAAGCTTTATAATATGATGTAATGTTAAACGTTCAACCTTGACTCGCTCGCAGTTCCACTGAAAAACTACAACCTACTACTTTAAACAACCTTTCAATGTCACAGGAGATAAAATGATCCAGAATTTTACAAAAAACAAAAAGAACTAAGCTATCTAACTATATATAATAAAAAAATAATAATAATATTAATAATAATAGCACAAGAGTACAGTACAATGCTTCTTTTGTTGTTATCTACACATTGCTGACACACTTCTGTATTCAGAATGAAAATGTTGAATGCGGGAAGGAGGGCTTTCCTTTTTTCTGTAGGGGTGCGGTTGTCTCAAGTAAAAAAAAAAAAAGATCTGAGTAATTCCTCCCTCAATTACGAGTCGCAAACACAATTATAGATTGAATTCAACAAAAGACGCAGCCTGTGACCCATACCAAGGACTAACTGAGGTAGAATCCAGAGACAGCAGTCCGACGTACTGTGTGCAGTCTGTTCCAGCAGACAGCGGCTGACAAGCTGCATCACAGTGACAGCATCCCCTCCCTCTCGATCCTCGCTTCAGTCTCCCCTCTCCCTCTACAGTCCTACCGGTACATACATAGGAGGAGCACATGTCCTATCAACCGTTTGCCCTGACAAGGAGCAAAATCATTAGTTTCCTCAGTAGGGCTACACTTAAAGCACGAGGAACCCAGGGCCAGAGGCAGGGGCGGAGGGTCGGGGTTTGTGGGAGTAGAATCTGTAGAATCTTCCTCATTAGGACACAGTGATTGTTCAAGTGATTGCAGTAAAAGCTCATCTTCAACTGGGACTGACATATTTCCTCCTCCACTGACAGGGTAAGCAGTCCCATGCAGCCCCTGATTGGGACTTGTGGTTGGCAAATGGAGGTGTGCACATCCATGTGTGTGTGTGTGTGTGTGTGTGTGTACTGGCGTTGAGCACTGCAAACTACTACCACGGGGAAATTTCTTCAGTCAACCAAGGCTTTCTTCATCCGTCTGAACTGCAGCTTCAAAACATATGGATGTCTGTCTATTCAACAGCCAGAGAACAGTGACTGAGGCAAGAGTCATAATAAGTTTCCCAGCCTGAATACAGACGCCGCACTCAGTGACGACATCATTCCTTTGTGATATATTCTATTTATTCTCATACAATATTCCACAACTGCTTGATTTCATAACAAGTACTGAAAAAAAAGAAAGCTATTGGACATTTCAGTATTATTTTAGGTGTGGTAAAGGTTTCGACGTTACAACCAGGCGATACAGACTGTTAGCATTTCTATTAGCATTGTTACCAGACAAAACAACAATCTGTGTGTTGGGGGCTTTGTTCACCCTTTGCTCAGAATACTGTATCAGTGTTTAGTGACTGCAGTGCGTACTGTAGCGCATAATCATCACAACGACAGTGTGCTGTTATCCATTATCTTCTTGTTTCCTGAATGCCACAGTCAATGTCACTGATTGTTGGTGCTGTTTTAGTTGCCCAGGCAACTCAGTTAATGACAGGGACCTGTGACAGACTTTTTTTTTTCCCATGTCAGTAATTGTACTCTTTGATGACCATTTGTGCACTCCAGTGTGAAGGCTGTCTACGAAGTGGGCGACCAGGACATTTAGAGGTGCTGAGAACTGTGACTGGTTGCAGCCAGCTCACCTCAACTTTCTGTGAATTTAGAGTTTAAGTGGCAGCTTGTAGCAAAAATGATGGATGGAAGTAAGACTTTTCTTTTTTCTAAAGAAAGAACACAGTGTGCTTTTTTTCATAAGGGAGAAGAGTTGTTCATCTACTAAATTTTCTAAACTATAATGCGGCATTGTGCTACCTGAACAGCTCTGTTGCAACTTCATTAAAATGTTAAATACCGCAACTGTAAACAAGAAGACAAATCAAGACCCTTAGAAACACAACACTGACCAAACAGTTTTTGGGTGGAAGGACTGTGACTTCAGTTTTATAACAGGATTCTTAAGCTGAAAGTGGAATGATTCTCTGTGCTCACCTAAAACTAACAGAACATAATTCACTATGATTTAAGGATTTTGGACTTTACTTTATTTTAATGTGGGTTTCTGTAATAGAAAACATGTGGGTAAATGACATTAAAACACCTTCTTTCACTCTTTTTAAAAATAGTTTGTTCACATGCCTGTCTATCAGAGTCTTCTCTGTGTGTGGCTGCTTCTACCTGAACCTGCCTGCGAGGTGTTCAGGGAACACTGGTAAAATGCAGTCTCCATTGATAAGCAGATGCAAGTGATGCACTTTGGGTATGATTTTATTCACGTGTTACCTCTAGGAGATGCTGTGAATTCAGCTAAAGCATGTTTTAGATCTAATTTGATTGCAGATACATACATTATGATACATATGTTAGCAAGACGGCAGCACAGCATGACAGTGAGCATGGTGCTCTGTTTATTCAGTGCAATAAAGCTATTTTGTCTTTACAGTTAATGCATAATTGTGATAAATAGGCTCATCATGATTTCAATAATAATCAAAATGATTGTATTTATCATCAATATGGAAACATTTCAGCTACAGAAAGAATGATTTTGACAAAAAACAGGTATTCTGTCAGCAGAGCCCTGCAATTAATTAGTTTGACCATTTAAATCAGCACCACATAGTGCAGTATGATGAGATCTGAATGCCATTCAAAGCAACAACAAAAGAGAAAAAAAATAATTGGAATATCTGTTGCACCATATAAAAAAGGTTCAAAACGGTTCACACACAAATCCTCAAAGCAAAAGTAACTTTATCTTTTTTATTCTTATTTTCTTTGCAGATGCACTCCCCAACAGAATCATCCCAATCATTAGAGAATGATTAATTCTTTCCAGTACACCCAAGGCCAAATATTTAAGTTATTTAAGTAATCTGGAGAAAATTCTTTAATTATTAATCGCAGAAAAACAAAATATGAAAATGTCAGTTTCTTCCAGTAACAATCTGGAGGGTCGGAGCGACATCCACGTCTTGCAGAAAGTATGAATCTACAAATGTTTTCGAAGCACCAGCTTTGTATTAGCGTGCTAATATTTCCATCAGTTTCATGACCAGAAGATCTAATCCTGATCCTGAATGTGTCTGTGCA
>OMNN01051906.1:16455-32508 GCA_900302755.1 Chromis chromis | reverse complement strand
CTCGGCCCACGATATGTTGAAGGTTCGCCTCTCTAGACTCCAGAAAGCTGAAACACACTGAGGACAGTTTGACACATCAGCAGGAAGTAGTAGTGAGCTTTTTCAGGACAGATTTAGGAGTGCAGGTGATGCATCTCACTCTCTGGAAACACGACCCTCTACCTCAGACTGAAGTGAACACTAGTTTACTGAAACAACAAGCGATTCACCAGTATTAAGTCTTTTATCCACATTGTGCCAACAGGGCAGGTGTCTAAATCAACACTTTACGTATAAAAATACTGCGTGACAGCATCCTGTGAGGTTGTTGTTGGTGTAAAAGCTCAGCAGCAGGAAGAGTGGCAGGTGTAAATTAGCTGCCACACAGTAGGCACTAGAGCAGGGGTGTCAAATCCTGGTCCTCGAGGGCCACAATCTTGCATGTTTTAGACATTTCTCTCTTCCAACACACCTGATTCAAATGATCAGCTCATCATCAAGCTCTGCAGAAGCCTGATAACGATTCTGATCATTTGAATCAGGTGTGTTGGAAGAGGGAAACATCTCAAACATGCAGGATAGTCGCCCTCGAGGACCAGGATTGGACACCCCTGACATAGAAGGTATAGATCCTCACTGATTCAGCCTCTCTGGGACTAAAGACACAAACACTGATTTGTCCATCTTATGTTAACAGATTATACTGATGTATTCAACTCTTTTGGTGCTTTGTTGTGATGCCAAAGCTGAAGAACATCATCAAAACTGGCAAAAGATCAGAGGCTGTTATCATCACCAGTGTTGAGGTTGACTTGTCACTTTAAGGAAGCATCATGAATTTGTCGCTGCCTGTCATGTTTAGGAAAGTACATTTTCTGTTGAAAATGACCCATAAGCTCCTGAGATGTACAGTTCTGCTCTCTGGACTCACTGATTATCCGGCTCACCTACTACACGTCACATTTGCCCATAGTAACCATACAAACAACAAGCCGTTTGCTTTTTAACTATACCATATATTTTATTTATTAGCATATACTTATTATTTTAGATAGGAATTCATCAGAATACAGAGGTGTATGTTGTATGTAAGTAACAACTTTCTGTCTTACTTTTCCAGCCTTAAAATCCCCCTTTACTTGGTTGACATGCGCATGACATGTTTGACCATATTTCCAATACCATCAAATATATAGTGGTAGTGATAGTCTGTCTCCCACATGAAGGACGGAGTGCTGACCACTTTGTTCTTCTCGTCCACATAGGCTTCGTGAAAAACAGGATTAAGGACGAAATAGGAGTTATTTCTGAATAATGACAAAATTACATAGATCTAGACCAGGGGTGGGCAATCCTGGTCCTTGAGAACCCCTATCCTGCATGTATTAGATGTTTCCCTCTTCCAACACACCTGATTCAAATGATCAGGATCGTTATCAGGCTTCTGCAGAGCTTGATGATGAGCTGATCATTTGAATCAGGTGCGTTGGAAGAGGGAAACATCTAAAACATGCAGGATAGTGACCCTCGAGGACCAGGATTGCCCACCCCTGATCTAGACTAATACCCATGGTGAACAGAGACTTCTGAAAGGATATGTATGGCTCACGGCCATGGTGGCGAGCACCCATGTTCTTCACAGCCTGTACCAGGCTTGTGTGGGGCCAGTTCCCCCAGCGAGTGCTGTCATCCCGCTCATAGCCCATAGTCACCTCGATGTTGGACAGCACACGGCAGGCCAACAGGGGAGCCATGCTGGACAGTCTGAAACAGGAGCAGGCAGTAAGGGGAAGATTTCATTAGGTTGAGACTTTGAGACGAGACAGGAGCGATTCATTAACTGAAAAACAAAGTCTCTCCCAGCATCCAGCACTGGTTACACACTGGTGTGTCACTCAGTTTGGAAAGACTACAGACTGACAGGTGTCTATGATCATTTGCCATCACATCAAAACATCAGAAGAGCATGCAATAGGTTCTTTGGAAGGACAATAGCCCCCTAACTCAAGAAACAATAAATCTATATTCAAATATTTACTATCTCCTCAACTTAGCAGGTTCAGACAGCTTCCTGGAAGAGTCTCTGAATGGTGAAATGTAAATTCCTGCTAACAGTGCACCTCAAGGGAATTTAAGTGGCGGCTCTGACTGCATAAGTGGTTAACTGGAATCAGGAAACTCATTAGTAAAATGTAAGTTCCTGAAAACATGAAATGACTCCTGTTTCTGTAGAAGGAGACAACATAGTCAAGGAGTTGGCAAACTAAACATGATGCAACAAAGGCCCCAAAACAAACCAGAGACAGAAAATAGATATGAATTCATGGAGACCTCAGATCATTTTCAACAGAGCTGCTGGTAACTTAAAGATTAAGATGTAGAAAAGCTTGACTCGATAGGTCACTTTAGAAAGACATCTATGCTATTGTCTTTTTTGTTTTTTTGTCTATTGTGTGGTTTTAGAGTGTGGTGTACTGCTGACTGTAGGACAAATGGCCCCTCAGGGATAATAAAGATTACCTTAATAACAGGAAATGAGGAAGAGAGAGCAGAAGAATCAAATCCAGTGGACATGAAACCATCAGTCAAACAATCAGCATTCTATAAATGCTACATATTTGGGTGGTAAATGCTGCCCATTAAAACACTCTACTCCATTAACATGTCTCCCTTATATTTGACACACCAGACAATAGATCCGTGGCCACAACATGCAGACGTGTAGCGAGCTGAGTTCAAAGACTTCTCATAAGAAAAACGTGCTGCATATTAATCAGGGTGAGAAATCTCTGCACTGAAACTAATTTCTAATTTCTGTTTACACCTTTCCAGTGCCACAAACAGTGATATCTACCTGTAAGCCAAAACACCTTAATGTTGCAATGAATCTGAAATTTGTGCATTTCAACTCCATAAAAATGATTCCAAGAAAAGTAGGTGATGTGAAGCCAGCAGATAAATCTTTAAAGAATTCAATTTGATAAGCTGATCAATAGCAAACTTGCTCGTTTCAGGTGAATCCTTCTATCAGTCTGAGGTTAGGGTGCATCCAGTTGATTTGCATTCTGTCTTTTACTCTCCTAAATCCAATAGAAGTAAAACACAGACGAAATCTGTACATGAGGAGAGGAGCTGCAGCTGGAGGGTGTGGAGGAGCTGCAGAGAAGTGATCATTTTGCCACCAGGGGCTGATTCTAAATTTATACATCAGCAGTTTTGTCGACAGATCAGTTTCAAATTTCAAGACACCAATTAATTATCAAATACAATGAAGAGGGTGTATCTGAAAGCAGCGAGGCTTCTGTCTGCCACAGTAACATGTGACCACTAAGACAGTGATACAGACTTCTAAACTGCACAGCAATGCCCAGTTTACTTATTATGGCCTGTGTTATTACTGGTAGTAGGTAAAATGATCATTATTTTTTGAACTTTCTTTTTTTTGGACACTTTATTTTGAAGGTTTTTTCATACAAAGATATGACACAATGTTGTGGTTTAACAGTGAACATGTCAACTAAGCTGGCAAAACAAGGATTTTAATTTCCCTCCCACTCAGCCCACAAGAGAGAACAAGTGAGTAATACGCCCCTCCAAAAAACACTGGGGAAAAAAAGAAGGGAAAGAATGCTTTAGTCACACAGCATACTTTCCACCAAGGCCACTTGCAACAGATAAAAAGCTATCAAACTTATGCACACTTCAGCATCACTCAAGTTTAGAAACAATCGTCCTTATGATGTTATATCCAGTTTGCGATTCTTGATCTGTGTGATAAATGGTTGTCAGGCCTTATAAGATTTATGAGTAGACCCTCTCAGCATGGATCTAACTTTCTTTAGTTGCAAAAACTGCATTAGATCTCTAATCCAGTTAGTATAGGTGGGTGGCAATATCATATCATTTATATTTTGGGAGATTACCTTCATCAGCAACAGCTCCAAATACGGCTGACTGATTGAAAGGGATCTCAAAAACCTTTGAGAGAGTTTGGAATACATCTCCCCAGCACTTCCATAGTAAGTTATGAGTGAGTCCAGAATGTGTGGATAAGAGTCCCTGTTGAATTTTTGCACCAAGCCTGCATGTGATTCACATCAGAATAAATCTTGGATAGTTTTTCTTTGGTATAATGAAGGCGATGGACAACTTTAAATGGTAGGAGTCCATGGTGAAGGGGAAATAGATGAGATGTGGACCCTTTTTAGAATTGAATCCCATGTTTCCTTATCCAGCTTCAAATTAAGGGTCTCTTCCCAGAAGCCTTTAATTATAGATAAAGACGGGGAATTCAGAGGAGAAATGTGCTCATATAGTTGAGTCACCACACCCTTTCCAAGTGGATTTATTGCCAGGATGTTGTCTACCATTGTTGTATTTGGTAGATGAGGAGAAATTAGTCCACACAAAGTTTCTAACCTGCAAATATTAAAAACTAAAAATTAACATGGGCTGTTACTAAGATCGCATTTCTGTTTCACCTGGGTGACAGAAGCAAAAGTACCATAGATCTTCAAATAATTTATCAACTTTTGTCTCACAGGTTTTAAAGGCTGAGTCCTGTAGTGATGGAGGGAAAGAAGGATTTTGAGTTAACGTTGCTGATTGAAGTCCAATTTCTTTCCTAAAGTGCACACAGATTCTGAGGGAAGTGTTAGGTTGTTATTATACAAAGACAGTTCCACAGGTGTTCCACAGGCATGTCAGGAGAGCAGGTAGAAAAGACTTTTTGTTTTAGTGTCCAAACAGGATGCTTTTTGTCCATATTACATGGTTCTCCACAATAATATGGTACAAATATTAGCGGCCCAATAGAAGCATTCAAAGTTAGGTAAAGCCATTCCTTCTAATTGCCTCAGCCTCTGCAAAAAAGCCTCTGAATTTCAAATAAAGAGATATATTTGTCCACAGCAACAGATCCCTGTCTACATAATACTGGCACACGCTGAAACAAATAAACAAATCCTGGTAAAACAGCCATTTTGACAGCAGTGTTTTCATTTTTAAGTAAAAACAGATTTAATGGCTCAGAGTATAAATAGGAATTAATGACGAAGGGAAAGGATTACTCTCTATTGGGTTGAAGCCAAAAGTCAACATGCGTTTTAACTCTGCGTTTCCATGGTGACATGCTTCATCCTCTTCCTCCTCCTACTCAGTTTCCAAGTCCACTCTTTAATTCCTGTAATCCTGCAGCTTATGTCACCTCAATCCTGCCTTGCTGCACCTGCCCACCAGGTGTCCTCAGCTGACCCCATCATCACCTCAACCTGTGCAAACACATCCTAGTAAACTAAACAAAGACTCTTCCTACCAGACTCCTGCCTGCCTCTGTGTTGAAGCCTTCATTCTGTCCTTCCTGCGTTAACTGTTGGGATTTACACGTTCTGGCTGCCTTCAAGTTGCTACTTGTAAGCTTAAGGCTGTTTTTCCTTCACCTGCTGTCTGCTGTGATCAGTCAGAGCCAGTGTGGAGACTTTCACCAGACAGCTTCTTAAATCAAGAGAAAGGGTTTTTCAAAACAGCTCATGAAGCACTTTTTTAAATTCCCTTTTCGCATATATATGTGAACAGACTCATCTGTAGTTGAATGTTTTAACATATTTATCTCAGCCCATTTTATATTATTTGTTAGTATAAAATTTAAATCAAGTTCCCATGTGTAAACAAAAGGCTGCTGTGATTATTTATGACGTCAGACTGCTACTAACTGCATTTAACTGCACATGAACTTTTTTCATGCCCCTCTCTACTTCTTCTCCACTACATCTCAGGTAAAATATTGTACTTTTAGCTTCGTTACATTTATCTGACAGCTTCAGTTATGGAACAAATTAAGATGTTTGCACACAAAAAAAATATGAGGAACTTATAAAATATGATGTTTGTTATAAATCAAACTGCCAAACAGTTTATACAAGTCCGAATGGAACAATTAGTAATGTAATCGAGTATTCAGTTGACAGAAAATCAATTCTTTAACTGTTTAAACAGTCTTCACGTGAAAACATTGAATGGCTTCATCTTCAAATGTGAAGATTTGCTGCTTTTAAAATAATTTTGACATTTTGACTCTTCATTGAAAAAACAAACACTGACTGATTAATGGGGAAATAATCAGCAGAATAACACATTATGAAAAAAAAAAGATTAGTTGCAGCTGGACACAAAAAAGTTCAAAATTAGCTCCACCTCATTCATCTACATCAGTAAAATCCTGCTTTTACGTTGATGCAGAAGTAATAATCATTTTATTACACTTGATATAAGACAGGGGACATTTTATGCATTGACTTTTAATACTTTAAGCACATTTTCCTGATTATACTTACTTTTACTTAAGTAATATTGTCAACTTTCACCACAGCTAACTAAATACTAACAGGGTGTGCAACATTTCCACTAGACAAAGATGTAGTTTATTTCTATTTATCTGCAAAAATACACAACTAAATTATTCAATATTGCATTTTTACAGCTGCTTCAGCGTCATTTAACAATTGTGTGTTTGTCAAGTTTAATCTAATATAATCAGATTTTAAAGTGTAGTAAAAATCTGCAATTTCGCCTCATGTTTTGATTTAAAAAGTAAATTGAAGTGATTGTTCCACACTTTGGTTGGTTGCATACAATTAAACAGTGCTTCAGTATTGACAGAATGAAAGTTGAATAAATGATACATACCCGATAGGTTTGCGTGAACGGTGGAAATCTTTAATGACCCTCTCCACATCATTATGCAGCTTGCAGTCTTTGCCATCCTTCAAAAACGAGGATCTGAGGAGTTGAGTTATAAACTAATATTATTGCTCCATTTTTAATCATAGCAGCTTGTTTTGTATCTCATCTCAGTGATCGCTTTATGTTTCATTATTCCTCACAGGTTCTTGGTGATTCCGTGGCCTCCAGGAAAGATGACAGCATCAAAGGTGTTGGCGTCCAGCTTGGACAGGTCCTGCATTTGTGCCATTCCCTGACCGTGACTGAAGCGAGCTGACTCCATCATTATGTTCCTGTGAAGCGGTCAGAAATCATCATGAATACCAGCTTGTGAAGGGGTATGTTGGCCACTGGATGCATCTATGATCATGTGAAACAGTTTCCTAACCAGCCCACCTGTTCTCCCCAGTGGCAGGTTGCTTCTTCATGTGGTCCATCACATGCATCTGCTGCTGGTTGGGTGCAAACATCTGGAAGCGAGCACCGTTGCGGCTCAGGTGGTACATGGTGCTGAGGACAGAGTTGTGAATTACCTCATAGGATCATGGTGATACATCAGTGCAGTGATGTGAAATACCTGAGCTCAGCAGGACTACTGATACTCACTATACCCCCTCGTGGACATCAGTCCCATCCCACCATCCGCATCCTGAGAAAACCTGGAACACATCAATTCACAAGTCATCCCCACACTCATTTGTACTACTACCTCGGCCCCATATTGATCTGTTTCACTTACCACTGCAACATTGGTATTCCCCCAGTTGCCATAGTCACCCTGGTGAACAAAGCAGGCTGGCGGACGGAAGAGAACCGCCATTGTTTGTTTTGTCAGCAGAGTCCTGGTTGCCAGCATGATTTAGCTTCGATCTCACTGTTTTAGCAGCAAAATGTGTTTGTAACAGAGCCTGTATAGACTTTTGGTCAATAGCAGGTAGTGATCTCTCTGAGGCTGTCCCTATATATACGGCCAGAGTGTAGCCAAGTGACGTTGCGACGTAGACTGTACTTTCTGAGAACCTACTCACCTCTTGAACACTCTTCCCTATTAATACCTTGTTTATTCATCTGATTAACTTAAGTCAGTTGGCCAGAGAGGGACCACAGCTTTGGAGACTTGTAGTTCTCTGACCCATAAAATATATTA
This sequence comes from Chromis chromis, assembly GCA_900302755.1. NCBI lineage: Eukaryota > Metazoa > Chordata > Actinopteri > Pomacentridae > Chromis > Chromis chromis. The sequence continues at coordinate 24,662 of OMNN01051906.1, read as the reverse complement.
ACTCGTTTAGAATTTAACTCTTTGTGGGGTGCAAAGATTTAAACAACATATAGAGATAACAAATAGTTCTATATGGAGGGGAAGTTCATTGATGAGCTACTTTAGCACAGCATTCTGCATCTGTGCACAGCTTTTAAAATGCTTGTAACTCTATTTTTTTTATTAGGTAGCGGTAAATGTAATGCATCTATACAGTGCAAGGAATACCGTATGCCCTTTAAAGTCCATTAGGTTGTAAGGCTCTTACTCTCTGTAATGCTGTGTTGTGTCTACGATGTCCAGACAGTAAACCCGGAAATACCCTGCTCAGATGGAAACGTCAAACTCAATATACTGCAGAATCAAAATCGCAGCCCTGACCACAAGGCTTCATTTAGTGGAAAACAGTTATTTAAGAATTGGTGAGGAATCTGCAAGTTAGAGATGACAAACAGCAGACAAAATATGGCATTTATTTTATTATGACCACTTTTTTATGTATAAACGATCAATATTTACATTCTGGTGATGAAAGTGACAGCTTGAGGAACAAAATGCAGAAAAATGACATCAACAGAACAATATACGGCCAACTAGAAATCACATCAGTCACAATTTCAAGCCTCAGATGGCACCTTATGTGAAATGTTCTCATAAGATCCCGACTCAAAGTTTAACATTTGCACACAAAAGAACTCATGCATAGGAAAAACATACTGAAACCGTCACACAATGGTAATCACAAAGTACAAAGAATGCTTCTTTTGTAACTCAAATACAAGAAACATGACAACCTATGGGGTGGAGTCTGTTACTAAATGTCACCCTTACTGTGAAACATACAAACGCGTTTCTCCATTTCCCCGCAACCGCTCGTGCTCAGCTCACAACAAATGCCGCAATCCTTTTATAACCACAAAGACGTGTCTCACATTTATGACAATTCTCTTGTTATTTCAAGTATAGAAGTGAACAAAGACTATACCAGTGATAGATGGGTAACAAAGCAAAAGAAACACAAAAGGAACAGCACAGACAATAAATAAGGTCCATTTGATGTTTTATATAAAATAAATGTCTAAAACAATCTTGTCAGTGTATTTCTGCATCTATGGTGTATCAGTAAAATAAAGTTATACACATGGCAAGCACATCAAATTAAATCAAATCGCTGCTTAACAAAGCTACATCCATGTCCAATCAAGCGCAACACAATCGCTGACAGCCCTGCTCCAATAATTGGCATTGATCAGGCTGTGGCTGTTTCACAAATTACTTGTGATGAGCCGTGTTGAGCACTCCTTGCAGTTTAGTTTTCTTTACATGTAAGGACCAAATCCTAAAAGCCATTTACATGCAAATCACTAACCACTTCAGTGGTGAAAGTAAGAATTATCTCCTAAATTTCTGTCGCCACCAAAGAAAGCTTTCATGCACCCAAGCACTGTCATTCAAGGAATCTGTGCACGAACTGTGCACGCACTGTGTTCGTTGCGCAGAGTATTTGCAAAGATATCCATTTCATAAAGAGAGGGGTTTTGCCCATCAAGCTAATAGCTGTGCTGAGAGAGAAACATGTTAGCAAAGCCAGTCTAGCGGCATTAGGGCGTGTAGGCAGGCGGCGGCTGGAACTGATTTGCAATGTCATAATCGGCAGGAAAAGTTTCACTGCTGTCCTCCATCTCCGAGAGCAGCTCTAAGGCCTGCTCCTCTTCCTCGGTGGGGTAGTGGCGCAACAGGTTTGCAGCTGTGGCAAGGATAGATGCTCCGCCCGCACCCGCCACCAGGTAGAAGCTGATGGCAAAAGTGACGTATATGAGGGATCCGTGGTACTTTTTGTGCTGCTGCTGTAGTGACAGGATCAGCTCCGAGGCCCAGTAGCAAAACCCTATGACTGTGGCACACTGCAACACTGATGGGAGACAGAGATCACAGTTAGTAGGCAAAAACTGAAGTCTTATGGAAATGATACAACAACTAAATTCAGATAGAGCAAGTGTCCATTACAGTTATCTATATAAACCTTATGTATGCATGCATACTGGACAAATGCCTGCCCAAGAAAAGAGCCAAAGGTATACAGTCACACTAAACCTTACAGTAAAAGCGTGTCTCTAATACCCCTCCCGGCAGAAGGGATAGAGGTAGGGCTCTTTTTACTATTTTTTTTAAAGTTTTGTCTAATTGTTCCACCGACTAGACACTCCAAAGCCTCCAAAGGATTATTTGCGTGGGCCTTGAAGAGACAAGATAAGGCCTCAGGGTCTAGTTGGCCTCCTGGCACAAACAAGACTGGATGAGAGACAAACCTTCACATCACTGAGCACACAGTGAATGTATGAAGTATGCAAAAGAATAACATAAAATGCAGAAAAACTTAAAATGTAGAATTTCCATCACAGAAAGTATTTGGAAAAAGGTTAATACCTGTAAGAATATGTGCAAAAGCATATCTGCGTGTGATCTTGAGGGCTGGGTGCTTGGGTCCAAACACATCTAAGAGGAAAGCAGTAAGACTGCACAGGATGCCCAGGAAACAGAAGGCAGCGATTACCCTCAGCAGCAGGATGGTCTGCGGGTTCACACAGTAATCTGGTGGAGACAGAGACATCACAAAGCATTACAAGTGAGCTACTGGAATAATCTCTGTTGTGGGTTTTAATGGGCTTGAGCTGGTCCTCACCATCCAAAAGTTTGGGGTCAATGTACCCCAGGACATCTGCCACCCCCAGCTCTTGCCTCGGACAGGTGCCTCCATGGACACGGAGCCAGGCTGGTTCAGCCAGCGCCGTACACAGCGCTGTGATGGACAGAGCTCCGGGCAGAGCCGACACAAGGCTCCGCTCTGGCTGCTTGGGCAGGGAGGTGCCCCCTCTCCTCCTCCGGCCTCCAGGGACAGTTGAACCCGGCGGGGCATACATGGTCACCCAATCTCCTTATCGTGTGTTGTCCGTTTATTGTCAGTCTGTCTAACAATACTCCGGTAATAAGATCAGCCAGCTGACTGACCAAAATAATACCCGTTAGCCGGTACAGCCGACGTTATCTCAGCGGTGAACTGATGACAGCGGCCCTGACGCTTTGTTCACGGTGGTATCCAATGTTTCCCAACGACGTCCGGCCTCAAAAGTAGCTGCTCGATAAAAACAGGATGAGTACTGACTGACGGGAACACAATGAACAGATGGCCTTCAGGCCTGCTAGCTCTGTTGTTAGCGGAAGAAGCTAACTGACACTAAACGCCAAATGTCGCCGACTTTTCGAAAAGAAAAACTTAATATAAATAAATTAGATAACATATAACTTATTAACTAATCTATTTGGCTACAGTAATGGAAATTACTAGCAATGTGGTACAGAAAAACAAAGACAAAACAAAACAAAAGGCAGCTTACGCTGATTTCCCCTAAAATATTGACTTCCTTGTTCTCACCATTCTTCTTCGTGGCTTCTGTCGTAGCGGTGAGCAAGTCCTCCCCCTACTGGTGACTCATCAAACTGTTAAACCACAGTCTTATACAGTCTGTCAGTAAATATGCATGTTTTCTAGATTATGTTACATTATCAGCACCAGCATTTTATTATTATTATATAATACCATTACACAAAAGCTATAATTTTATTTTGTAAACCACATAAGTTAAGGTAGAATGTGTTATACTGTCAAATAGAGATATTGTTAGGATCTTGAAACATTGGTGCTTAGCCCAGCCCACAAATCTTTAGATTTCTAACCTGATAGTGGCACAGTTTTTAAGTTATAAGTAAGTTAAATGTGAGACACTGTGCTCCAGCTAAAGTAATGTCATCCCACCTTCTGTCAACCCTTAGCCCATGATCCACTTTTAATACCACAGTGCGTGCAGGCTTCCTACACCGGTGGTTATTTAACTGTGTGCCTTGGATTTAGTCTTATTTATGATCCATTACACAGCTATAATCATATGTAAAGGTGTGTCTTATGACAAAAAAGTTTGAGAACCACAAAGCTAGGCCAAGGATGTCAACTTTTAAGTACCAGCTGGAGTGAGATTGGTATATTTCATTGGTTAATAATGCTCATTTTAATTTTTAATAACAATTGTTTTTAATAGTACCCCAACTTAGGTGGTGAACCCTTTAAATAGTCCAGGGGATGAGCTGTAGATGCTGGTGAGAGTAAAAAAAACTCACCCATAAAGTTCCATAACACAATACCCCCAAATAAACTACTATAATAACCTGAGCAGATCTTTTGTCTAGAGGTGATAGACACAACATCGTGTTGCACTGAGTACTAAGTTGGATCCCCAAATTGACATCACTAAAGCTATTTAAAACATTTTTGATTTCCTTCCATAAAAGTAAGTGTTATTAATGGGAACATTCTTCAGCAAGTGCCTTTATTGTAGATGTCAGTATCATCTTAATAGTGTTTTTTTTCATAGTTTTCTTTCTGATCTTATCTACATTTTTAAAACAAACAACCCTTCTTTTATTTTTATTATTGATTTTACCTAATATTGGCTCCACTTTTTTAGAATTTCTGTAGTGAGCAGTTATTTAAAGATTTGACTGTTGTCTAAGGCAAAAACAATAAGCAAAAACACGAATTAAGTATGTGTATTTAAAGATGTGTAGGGTTAGGGAAAACATTACAGACTTAGATATATCAGGTAAATAGACAGCTCAAACTTTTATAAGAAATAAAGTAATGAACCATTTTTGAGACCAGACTGAGCAGTTTTGTGCTGAGTCACTCCTTTACCGTGCTACACATTACTATAACCTTTTTAAAAAATATATATTTTTAGAACCAAATTAGCAAAAGACAATGCCCATAGTATGTGTAATGTTATACTTTAATTATATCTGTTAAGAAAAAAGAAAAAAAGAAAATCGGGGAGAGCACCCACAATGCAGCGCGCCTAGCACCTGACAGGCAAAGATGGCGGCACTAACCACACGACTGTATTTGTGAACTTTAGTACTTTATTCTTTTGGCGCAAACACATTCCTGCTCTTTTAAATTTATCTTCATGTTGACAGACGTCTGTAGTTTAGGACCGCAGTGCTGCTTGTGTGTTCGTGTCGGTAGCTGTTGTTGTTCACCGCAGTGTTTCCTGTCAGCTAACTGTCTGCGGTAACGGACAGGAGGCAGAAGTGACGGCGGCTCGGAGACGGTAGATATTCCTCCGGTTCAGATATGAAGGAGTCTCTGTCGCTGGTCCAGACGCTCAGCGCTCACCCGGACTCCCGGTGCTGGTTCGTCAGCTGGAGCCCGAACGGGACGCTGCTGGCTTCATGTGGGGGCGACAAGGCCGTCCGGATATGGGGGCGAGAAGGTGAGCTGTCAACAAGATAAACCGAAGTACAGCTAACCAGACACTGAGATGATACTAAGAACAGTGAGAACAACTTCTCTATGACTAACATTACAATATAACAACACAGAACTCCCTGACCTTTATCCTAACCACAGACCCCACAGCTGTACTTTTTGTCTTATCTCACAGGGGTATTATTCTTTTAGTCACATTTTTCATGAGTTTGTCAATCAGCTTGTTCCTAATGACTTCATATCATTGTTAAAAATACCATTATATTGGGGTCCTGGCCAAAGGTGCCTCCAGAAATTCTAATAGGGGTGTCGTTGGATGATGCCATTAAAAATCTTGCTGTGGCACTAAAAAACCAAAAGCCATAAATTAATTTTATGAATATCCAGTCAGAGCATTATGAGGACATGGGTAGAGAAGGAAAAATCACAAGTGTGGCCAGTTTTGAGGGATCGATCATATGTGTACTGACCAATATACCTCTCATATAATAATAATAATAATAATAATCTAACCTTTATTGATCCCCTTGGGGAAATCCCTTCTCTGCATTTCACCCTATTCACAGTTAACCTTAACTATACATACTAGGAGCAGTGGGATGCCACGGTGCAGCGCCCGGGGAGCAGTCAGGGGTTAAGGGCCTTGCTTAGGGGCCCACAGTGGTGGTGACAGGGACAAGCGGCCACTCTCACTTTCCCACCTCAACCTCTTGCCGGTCCGGGGGCTCAAACCGGTGACCCAAACCGGCGACCCACCGGTTACAAGTTCCCTTCACAAACCACTCGGCCACCACTACCTATACAGTATGACTTTAAATTCCTGTCATCCTTTTTACTAAAACAAAGCATTGCACACTTTTAGTCTGGGAAAGTAGTCCTCACATCCATTTCCAATTAATTATTTCTAGTACGTAATGAGTAAAACAGACTAAGAACAATGACTCCCTAAAATCATAAATTATTTGTCACTGGTGACAGGTTAGGTGTGACTGATAATAAAATACTTTATCATTGTATATATCATTATATATTGATACCTTATTACATTTTCTGGAACATTTTCCTGATCAAACCACACAGGAATGTTTGTTTTGGCTGATTTTGTTGATAAAATACTTGAAAACCAACCTATTTCATCACATTACTTCATAACTCCTGATAAGTCCATATTGCTATAATAAAGCAGACTTTTGCAATGATTTGTAAAACCCTCAGTGTTTATTAAAGAGAATGTTACCTCAGTATAAATAGTATGGCAAAATCTCTGATGGTTGACAGCCTTTCTGACTCTGTGTGTTTTCAGGTGACTCCTGGGTATGTAAGAATGTGCTTGAGGATGGACACCAGCGCACTGTGAGGAAAGTGGCGTGGTCTCCCTGTGGGAACTACCTGGCCTCTGCCAGCTTTGATGCAACCACATGCATCTGGAAAAAGAAGAACGACGACTTTGAGGTCAGATGAGATGTTTCACATTTAGTCTGTGATTTAGCACACTTTGGAAATGCTTTACCTTTGTAGATTTTACCAAGGCTCTTGTCTTGTCTTCTAGAGTTTGACTGTGCTGGAGGGACATGAAAATGAGGTCAAATGTGTGGCGTGGGCCCCGTCAGGGAATCTGCTGGCCACGTGTAGCAGAGACAAGAGTGTCTGGGTGTGGGAAGGTTTGTATTAAACTGCAGTGTGTCACCACCTTAGAGGCATTCATGTAACACAGTGTTGCAAATCACTAAATTCAGTGACCTGTAGCTCTGATTTTGTGTTTAAACATGATCTCTGTCACTTTGTGTGTCACAGTGGATGAAGAAGACGAGTACGAGTGTGTTACAGTTGTGAACTCTCACACACAAGATGTCAAGCACGTTGTGTGGCACCCAAACCAGGAGGTAGGTCACCCTCTGCTCTGTGCACCTGAATGATTTCCCAGTCTACTGCACCATTATCTTATTATGTTTTTTTTCGCAGCTCCTAGCTTCAGCCAGCTACGACAACAACATTTGTATTTACAAAGAAGAGGATGACGACTGGGAGTGCCGCGCCACCTTGCAAGGACACACATCCACGGTCTGGAGTTTGTGTTTTGATGCGACTGGGAAGAGGCTGGCCTCCTGCAGCGATGATCGCACCGTGAAGATCTGGAAAGACTATTCGACTGAAAGTGGACAGGGTGAGTTTTTAGCAGGAGACAGGTTTTGTGTGTTCTAAGTCAAGTTAGTAATTTAAAAATGATCATTAACAAAATGTTTATTTTTTTTGCTCTGCTTGTTTAAAGGAGATTTGTCGTGGAAGTGTGTTTGCACTCTGTCTGGGTACCATGGACGAACAGTGTACGATATTGCCTGGTAAGAATCATCTCATTTTCATATAATCTATGGGTACAGTGCACTGTCCGTCCTGTTTGTACTCTTGGTTTGTTGACATCTGGGGATCATTAAGGTTATGGCTTTGCTGTGGGGTAGCTGTTTCAGAATTCCCATTTTGTTTTTCCATCAGATTAGTTGGAATCTGGCTGAAGTGTTGAGAAAAGTGCCATTTAAACAGTTGTTGTTGGTATTGGTACAAGGGCCAAATTGACTCAGGTTAAAACTTAATGATGAAGATTTTTACTGCAGGTTGAGCGATTATCAGCCTGGCCAATTATTTGATTCACTGTTTAGATTTGTTTTATTATTTAAAGCTACTCTCTTTTGAGTACGCTCATCAGTTATAGCCGGCTTGAAGTTAGGTCCATTTTTCGTATGAGTTGTTGTACAATCTAGATTCTTTTGTGAGTGTGCATTATAATGTTGCTGTGTGATGGAGTGGCTTTGAAGCTGAGACATGTTTCCTGTGGAACAATTGAGTCTTAGTCTTATCTAAAAAATACCGTTTAGGCTCATCGCCCATAGGAGTATCTGATTGGTTACACGTC
>OMNN01051906.1:0-16435 GCA_900302755.1 Chromis chromis | reverse complement strand
GATCACTAATAAGTATTTGTCCTGAAATAAAACATCCTTTGACCCCTACTTTGTACTTGTCATCATAAATGTTTTTCCAACTATGAATTATCTGTAGAATGTGTGAAAACTCAATTCATGTTAAATGCTCATCAGCTCACCTATTTTGAAGTCATTTGACATTTAAATTTATCTAATGCAATATGGTCCACGTTTTCGAATTAGTCACCTTTGATCGTATGAGTTGTTGTACAATCTAGATTCTTTTGTGAGTGTGCATTATAATGTTGCTGTGTGATGGAGTGGCTTCGAAGCTGAGACATGTTTCCTGTGGAACAATTGAGTCTTAGTCTTATCTAAAAAATACCGTTTAGGCTCATCGCCCATAGGAGTATCTGATTGGTTACACGTCACGAGTAATAGTCTATCAACATTAAAGGATGAATTTTGAAAAGTTTTCTTTGAATTAAACATAAAACACAAGTAACTAATAGCATTTCAATGACCCTTTGTCTACGAGTTTGTATTATTCTGAATTTTGACACGAAGATTTTCATTTTACCTGCAAATGTGTAACAGTTCCAAATATCAGTCTCCTGGATCACTAATAAGTATTTGTCCTGAAATAAAACATCCTTTGAACCCTACTTTTTACCTGTCATCATAAATGTTTTTCCAACTATGAATTATCTTTAGAATGTGTGAAAACTCAATTCATGTTAAATGCTCATCAGCTCACCTATTTTGAAGTCATTTGACATTTAAATTTATCTAATGCAATATGGTCCACGTTTTCGAATTAGTCACCTTTGATCGTACACTCTTTGTTCAGGTGTCGGCTGACTGGTGCCCTGGTAACTGCCTGCGGTGACGATGCGGTGCGAGTGTTTAAGGAGGATGAGACGGCCAGTCCAGATGAACCGGTGTTCTCGCTGGCTGCTCAGGTGACCAGAGCTCACAGCCAAGATGTTAACTGTGTCGCCTGGAACCCGAAGGAGGCTGGAGTCCTGGCCTCCTGCAGTGATGACGGAGATATCTCCATTTGGAAGTTCCAAGAAGAGAACTGAATCAACGGAACTTCTCTCCCATTGAACCCCTTTTCCTTATTGCAAGTTACACTGGCAATTTTACAGCTAATCTGATAGCTCACAAGGATTCTGCCTAATATTATGTGTATGGACACGCCAACTTTCATCGGTCATGTATGTTTCTATGCTGATATTAATGCTTCAGTGCATCTTGTGCTTCGAGTACATTTTTCTTTGTAACAGCTCATTTGAGAATTTATGGATATTACAAGTTTATATAAATAAATATGAAAGAAAATTAAAAACATGTGGCTTCTCTTTATTGCAAAACACATTTCAGACAGTACGTCATACTAAAAACAATTAGACCAGTCCGAGAAATACATAAAACAATTTAAATCCAAAATATAACTGGACAGTCTTCTTTTGCATTTAAACACCCAATCTGGAATAAGACTCTACCATCCCTAAATTCAATCAGAAGACCAGTTTTTTTAAGTGTTTTTTAATCCCAAATGGTTTAACAAATTCCAGTCAGACCTGAAAACTGACACTAGATCACCAAGTACAAAGTGTTACTGTATATTTCATCCACTTAAAACCCAGATTGGAGCTTTGGTAGCTGCTGTTAAATCCAACTGAGCAGAGTTTGCCATGTATCTGTAATCAATGTGTGAATAAATGAATGGTAAACAGATCCTGTACACTATAATTCTGGACTGATGTACATCATTCAGGTGAGAAACAATTGTATTTTTCTATTTTCACAAGAGCAGAGATGATAATGAAACGTATAGTTAAAGTCAAGGAACATAAATCATGTTGAATATCTACAGAAAAAAGGGGAAAAAACCCTACTGATCCCTCTTTATCAAACAGAGGTTGGAGTAATCGAGTTACTGATTAGTCTGAGTCGCTGTCTCCATCGCTGTCTGCTTCCTTCACATCCGCACTGAACTTATACTCCTGGTCACAACCCATGTATGCGTCACTCATGAAGTACAGGGTGTAGTTGTGAATGCCCATCGCTGGTGCAACAAAGTCCAACTTGACCTGCAGAGGAGGGACAGAATCGATAAAGTGAGGCCTCTGGTGGTTCAAAGAGCATTTCTGACCACAGAATATTTACAGTCAACGACTGACTGACCTTTGCTTTCTGCTGAAGAGTGAGCCTCTTGATCGAGATGAGGCTGTTTGACTTGGGGTCGCCGATCACCACCCACCAGCCCTCCTCACGTTTCTGCAACAGTGAAAAATATTCAGAGATAAGAGTCAATCAGTATAAGCCAATGACTAAAAGTATTACAGACACTCTTGTAGATGCAGAGAACAATGGCTCTACCTGGGGGAAGAGTGGAGCAATGACAGGTCCAGTAACCTCCTCCTCTCTCTCCAGCTGAACCTGAACCAGAACTGGACTGCCACTGTGAAGAAACATGGAAGCACAGATTGTTTATATGTGCACCACACTCCTGATTATGAGACACATTGCAGTTTTGTTCATAGAGAGATATACCGTTTACATGGACCACAGAGATATCTGGTCATTCATACTCCTATATATATTATGCATGCTGTTTGTGCAGGCGCCTGTTATGTTTAGAACACAATCTGGCTAACTCTTAGTTCTAGCCTTAATATTGATTTGACTGTGGCTATGTCAGGCTGTCCTCTGTCAACTGTGACTGCTGGGATAAGGTAGTTATAATGGGAGTTCTATGACCCAGAGTGGACAAAAAATTGTGGGAGCATCCTTTTACTTGATGTATGACACAGTTGAACCATTAATGAGACCAGAGGAAACAACAGTACGAGCAGCAGTTCTGTTACCAATGACCGTGGCCTTAGTGTTGTACCACCTGGGTAGTTAAAGGGAATTTTGCCTGGTTGCTAACTAATCTGGGGTTCACAAATGTACAGTCAAAACATTTGTATGGATCTCCTGTCGCTGCATCAAGGACAAAGCTTTGTGTCCCTCCATTTAAGTCCTACACCAAGAAAAAGCCATCCAGACAGTTACATCACTTGACTGAAGCCACGACTGCACAGATGTTTGGCAGTGGCCAGAAACCAAGATGGGATGTACACATGCTACAGTATCACAGGTTCTCTTGGAGTACTCAAGGCTAATGATAATGAGATTTCTCAAAAGCGGAATGAGGGCTAATCCAATTTCTAAAATTGGCATAATAGTTACATGTGGAAACACAAATATAGGATCCTTCAAAAAAAACACCTGATCCTAACCAGGAATGTATAATAATTTCTTCCTTTTTCAGAATTATTAGTTTTTTTGATTTAATAATTAGAGCAATGCTGCTGATGGAGTGCATGCCTACCTCTTGATGTTGTCTTTTTCTGCCACTTCGTATGACAACTCGATGTTGGGGTAGCGGTTACAGAAGCGAGCCACATCGGCCATCTGGGCATCTGAGAGCTGCAGCAAAGCGGTTCTGTCTTCATCCTCCATTTCCATGATGTCAAAGATGCTCTCCACACCCTGATGAAAGAAGCACAGATAACATGAGCACTTTCAATCTGCATATGATCCATGCTCACTAGTATTGGAAGCAGACTTTATGAAGCACATTTACCTTGTCTGTGCAGCGCTTGATGTGCTCTGAGGTGAAGAAGGGCAGCTGTTTGAGGTACGAGTCCTTGGACCACATGGCCTGGGTGACCATCTGAGCCAGCTCCATAGCAGCCAGTGCAGGACTCAGCCAGCCGTTACTGGACAGCACATCGACGCAGGCCTGAATCAGACGGATCGCCTACAAACAAAACAAACACTCTTATCAAATATACATCCTGGAATATACTCCAGCAACACAACTATGTTAAGCTTAAGGCAAAATCATGAGAAATTTGAACCTTGCTGAGGATCTCTTCAGTGTCTGACTGCAGCTCAGCACTCAGCTGCATCCTGGAGAGATGGGCTTGCAGCAGCAGGTTTGTCTTCACATGAGGATCGTTGAACTTCGGGTTGTTCAGTTTGTGGGGCACTTTCTGTGCCAGCTGAAATCCAAACACAAGTAAACAAAATTAAATTTCATCTTACTGGTCTGTTTGAGATGTATTGCTACAGAAAGAAGGTCAGTTAACTATGAGTCCTGTTGGTGTGGTTTGTTTACCTGTCGAAGAAGTGCATCCTCATGGTGTCTGATGGGAATGTTCTTATACTCGGCAGCATTAGAGATGATCTCAATTAAGCCACGCACCTTCGTCTTGGCATTCAGGGACATGCTGAACAACTCTGTCCAACAAAATGGCAAAACAACATCAGATGAGTTTCAATTTAACACACAGCTGTATATGTGAAATATCTATGACGAAAATGAGAGTCAGGCAGCTGTTGGCACAAACCGATAGTGGTGTAGTTGATGTAGTAGTAGGCAGCGATCATGCCCAAGTTGAGCGGCGCTACATCCATTTCATCCTCGATGCTGATGCATTTGGACTGCTCCAGGTCGTGTAACGTGTTTTCCACCAGCTCAGACAAGTGGTCGGACAAGTGACGATGGGACATGCCTGACAGGATGAGAGACACCACAGAACATAAGACTCAACACCTGATCGAGTCTGAAGTCACTCAGTAAGCACAAGTGTAGTCCGCTCTCTCCTTTAAAGAACCTGACTCACCTTGCAGGTTGTAGTAGTTGGGGTTCTGTGTCATGCGGCGGTAGAGGAATGTCCATGTCAGATAATCCACAGCGTCCTGCTTGTTCTCCACTGTCTTGGTGACAATCTCAGCATTGAAGTGGTCATGCATACAGTGATCCAAGTGAGACTCCACTGGCAGTGGCTCGTACAGGAACTTCTTGAAGAAGTCCTACAAAGAAAAGACAAAGAAACAGTTTGGTTCAATTCTATTTTGTACAGTTGCTGCTTAATTCTGGTCAGTGTATTGAAAACTGGACAAGACATAAACAACAGATGTATTTCTACCTTCTTAGAGCCCTGACACATGATGACACAGCGTCCCTCATCATCAAGCATCGGTCTGTTGGCTTTGCCCACCATCTGGAGGACGTCATATATGGGGTAGTCCACATATCTGAGAGTAAAAGAACAAACAGCAGAATGTCACCAGCACAATACATATTAATTATAGCACACACCTTTTCAAACTAATGATAGCATCAAAGTAAGGGGAGACTTACGCATGGATTTTGCCGTTGTAGTACTGGGTGTCCATGACAATGACAAGATGTGCAGAGATGTTGATGCCCCAGCAGAGTGAACGAGAAGATACCACCACCTGAACAGCCCCTGTAAAAGGACAAAAATCCAAAACACTCAGTAAGTCCTAAACCTACCAAACTACCAAGCTGAAAGTGTGAGCAGGAGTGAGTCATACCTGAGTTGAAGAGCTGCTCCACTATTTTGCGCTCAGTTGCAGATAGGCCCTCATGTAGGTATCCCACGCCGTTGGCCAGAGTTTCTTTCAGAGTTGAGTCATTTATTTTATCCAGGAATGGAGCCAGGTCTTTCTCAGTGCAATGCAAGAACCTACAAAAAGACAATGTTTATTCTTTGACCAGAGGGTGAGATGTAACGCCAAACATCACTACCATGTCACAGTCTGTTCTTTATCCACACACAAATCTCACTGTAGTGACTGACCTCTGAGGAACCACATCAGCAGCACAGAAAGTGAGGATGTCAATGGCTGTGAGGCGAGTCTGTCTGCGGGAAGGAACGAAAACCACGGCCGGCTTGGAGGGAGAGTGCTTCATGATGGCGTGATATACCGGCTTAGCCATGGACAGCAGGCGAGTCTGAGTGTGACTCACATTGAAACCCTACAGAAACACGAAAAGTCAAGAGCAAATCAGAAACCTGACACGCATTTATGCTTTCTTGGCTGTTGGCAGCTTTGTGCATGCAACACATTTGAATTTTAGGAATGACAAATGTGTTATTTTGTTGACTGGCACACTGTTTACAGACCTGGATGTGCAGCTCCAGAGGCACAGGTCTGACATTGGGGTGGAAGTTGAATGTAGCTGTGGTGCTGCAACCCAGCCAGTGGGCCACGTCTTTGGCATTAGACAAAGATGAGCTGAGGGCCACGATGCGGATGGGACGTTCAATCTGAGAGGAGATGTATCTCATCCTGGAGCAGATGACCTCCAACACAGGCTATTGAAGAGAAACAAGGCACATTAACGCATTAGTATACCTCATGTGTATCACATGAAGATCTCTGAAACACAGCACAAAGTAACATTGTTTTATATATTGTATATTGTTCTTACTCCATTTTCTCCTCCGATAAGGTGTGCCTCATCCACAATGAAAAGACTGACGTTCTGGACGTTCTTCCTCTGTTTCCAGCGACGAGACAGGATGTCCCATTTGTCAGGGGTACTGACAATAATGTCACCTTTTCCCAAGAGCTTCAGATCTGTGCTAGTCTCTCCTGTCAGCAGGACCACCTTCTTGTTCAGGATGTCCTGGAACTTCTGGTGCCAGTCGACAAACACCTGAGAGACAAGGATTAATATACTTCTGTCTGATGTTTGCGCAATTTTTCCATCTATCTTTATTAAGTTAGAAGAGAAACATAATAAAGGCTATTTTTATCTGCACACTTGCAACTTGCATAAAACTTCATACCTGTTCAGCCAGTGCTTCCATTGGGGTGATGTAGACGCAGCGACCTTCTGCATTGTGCAGCAGCATTCTCAGAATGGCAAACTCAGCACAGATGGTCTTTCCACTGCCGGTGGGAGCTCCCACAAACACATTATCATCACTGTTGTACACAGCATTGAAGACTGGGGGAACAGAATCGTAACAATGATATATGATATATAAAATATACACTTAATATTGGTTTGCCCCAAAGACACTAAAAATGGAAACCCAGAGAAAACTATCTGTTAAATAATGATGGAAATATTTTATGGAGTACAGTATGAGGTTTTCCACAGTCTATACCTTGTGTCTGAATGGGGTTGAAGAAGGGGAACTTGTTCTGGTAGAGAGCCTCAAAGGCAGAGTTCCTGAGAGCAGTGACGGGCAGCGGCTGCAGGTCCAGCAGCTCAGTGGGCGGAGGGTATTTCTCTGGCAGGATAAGGTGACGGAAAGATACTGGGAGCTGAGTCTCACAGGCTGAGAGAAAACGGAAGACACAAAACAGTTAATTAAAATCCTTACATAAACATCACATGAATTCTTTAACATGTTTTGATCAAGCTACTTACAGAGCCATCGGTCTGAGACCACACGGATGAAGTACTGTGGTGGGAGAGGCTCAAACACCGGGACAAAGAACGTCACAAGGTGTTCGTCCTGAGCGTACTTGGATTTGAGGAGGAAGTACTCGTGGTGGAGGATGACCTCACTGTCCACATCCTCAACCAGGATCCAGAAAGCCTCAGATGATGCGTGAATCTATGAGGGGAAATTAAACTATGTCACAGGGGGCTAAGAAACAGGGACTGTTTATGAGCAGTACATTATAGGTCTAACCACTAACCTTGTCATCCCACTGGAAGTCAGGTGTGACGGTGAGCTCCACTTTGAGCGTGGAACGAGTGATGGGCTGCAGATGCACAGCCAAGTCCAGTTTGGGGAACTGATGGACGTATTTGTGAATGGTCTTCCCCATCTTTGGCATTCGGATCAGCTCACCTGAAAAACATAAGACAGGCCTCTAATTACTCTCCGTGCTGAATCCACTGAACATGTCATGGAGGAGGAAAACTCACCAATCTCATTGTGGTTCAGATCATAGAGACGCTCGAAGGGGAAGTTTTTCTTCTCAATCTTCTTGATGACTTCTTCTGGCAGCTTCTTGAACTGCCGCAGGGGAGACATTGACTGCCACCTGTTGAGAAACAGGACATAGAAAATCAGGAGCCTGCCTGGACACAGATAAGTCTCTAATAATTTTGAAGAGAAACTTAACTTACATTCTCTTGTCAATCATCTTGCAGAGATTCATGGTCTTGTCTGTGAGTTGAGCCCAGCCCCTGTTTAGCACAATCTCAAATATGGCCCGCATTAACCGTCCAGCACTCTAAAGAAAGAAAGATAATCAAATAAAGTCTCATAACAGCTTTGCATTTTCAGAAAATTGATGAGATGCATAAAAGGGAATTTGTATAGATTAGATTCGAGAATGATAAACTCAGAGCGGACTGGTGTGCACCTGTCCATAGATTTCAGAAAATAGAACTATATTACGTTTTTGCTATTTGTTTTAACAAAATGCAGCCACACTGACAACTTCTTTGATATGATGTCACTTAGTTTTGTATCAACCTCGAGTAAATGTTCTCTAAACTTTAAGTAAGTTAGGTCTAGCAGTCTCCTTCAGATTGGACAAGTTCAAAGTTGTGAAAATGCAGGGGAGTTCCCAGATAGTCTGTTCATCCCTCTGCCAAAAATAATAGATTAATCCTGGAAAGCAGTTGATGTAGAACTTTTCTCCTTATGAAAATAATATCGGCAATTGACAGCTTGGTCAAACGAGAGCACATCGAACCACCAATTTACCAACTGACTTGGAGACTACAGCCTTGTGCAAAACAAAGGGCTTAGGGGAACATAACCAAAACACAATAATTGAAATAAAACCTGTACCTGTGTAACATACACCATGTCGGCCATGAGGGCAAAGCCTTCGAGTTTGAGCTGAGAGATGTACGCCTGGAGCAGCACATTGATCTGAAATGAAAAAAACAAAGTACACAATTATTATTCACAACAGTTTGACAAATCATCTTCAAAAACTTTACTTTGTTTTAGAAAAATGTTCACTTATCTAGAATCTGAAATAAGTCCCATCCTGTTGTGTCGTCTGCACTAAGATTGTCCATACAATATAATTTCAATTTTATAAATTTGGTTATGTGTGTTACCTTAGCACTTGGCTCCTCGATGCTTTCCTTAACAGGAATAGGAACTCTTTCCAGCAGCTTCTGAAGTTCCAGTTTCTCTTCCTAAAAACAAAACCTTTATGTTACTAAATACATTTAGAGAGTTTGATAAAGTGTTGATGAGAATTATATTTAGACCACCATGTCTGTCTGGAGTCAGCATACCTCTCTCACGGTGATGTTCCTGAACTCTGAGGAAAGTGAAAAGACTCGGAAGAGTTCAATCTCGCTGAGAGTGGGTTTCAGCAGCTGGTTGTAGGTTTGAATCGAGTCATGAGTGATGTAGAAGTGACTGGCAATGCGTCCCAGGTCTGTAACCTGCAGGAGGCAAAAGTTCAAAATCATCAAGTACCACGTAACAACAGCACTGGAATCACGAAGACTGTGAAAACACACGCTCTGTGGAAGTGTGCATACCTGGAAGCTGCCAGTCCTCTTGTCATATTTGATGAGGCTGTTCTTGTCCAGAACATTGGCTGCTGTGTGAATCAGATCCATCCTGCGCCTCTCCAGCAGGGGGTCTGAGCTTCGGTCATCGTGAGAAACTCCATACAGGGTGGGGTTGCGGAGCATGCGTACATATAAGTAGGTATAGCCGAGCCAGTTCACAGCATCCTAAAACAACAAATGTGAGAAGTTTCAGAAATTGAAAGGGCATTTCATAATGTCTGATACCTCAAACTAAATGCATGTACATGCCAGTCACTGACCTTTACATTCTGCACATTGCCCAGTACTATCTCTGCGTTGAGCATGTCAGGCAGCTTGCACACCATCTGACTCTCTATGGGCAGCTGCTGATTGAGCAGAGACAGATAGTACTGCAGCTCTCCATGGGATGTGATCAGGATTCCCTCTCCTTTGGTGTCATACTGAGGACGGCCAGCTCGACCAAGCATCTGAAATTAGACAAATTTGAGGTACTACGTTAGAGGAAGTACAAACTAAAGCAGACTTTATTGCAGCACATTAACAATCAGGTACAGACAGACCTGTAGAATATCCAGCGCTCCCAGTTCAGTCCATCTGCCTTTCTCTGGACTGTACACTTGGGTTCCTTTGATAATGACAGTATGTGCTGGCAAGTTGACACCCCAAGCCAGAGTGGCTGTAGACACCAACACCTGGATGTGCCGATCGGCAAACAAATCCTCCACCAGCGTACGATCGACTCTGGTCATACCAGCGTGGTGGATAGCGAAGCCATAAGGGAGCAAATCCTTTAGCTCGAGGTTCTGGATGGGAAAGTTCAATCCAGCATTCAGATCGAGGATTCAACACTTTACAAAGTTTTGGATTTTAAATGTTTGAAGTTAATAAAGTCAGCTCACCTTGCACTGCTCTGCCTCAGTTCTCAACACCTCAGTGGATGCAGAACCCTCTCTGAGGAAAAGACCCAGAGTGTCCTTCTCCAAGCACATGTCCCTTATAGCCCTGGCAGTCTTCCCTGTCTCCTTCCTGGAGTGGACAAACACTAGCACCTAACAGGGACAAATGAACAACAGGATTTTAAAAGTTTGGTTACATGACATACTGCTATGAACCAATGCTACAGAGTTCTAACTTAATATTTCCTTTTTCTTTCTATCTTCCTTAAAGAAATTGGATCATTAAATCATGTCTGATAAGGTAAGTCAATCAGGGCTCACCTGGTTCTTTCCAGCATGCTCCATTATTTTTTCATAGACAATTTCATTCATGATCTGGAAACGCTTGATGGCCTTCTTCTCTGTGATGCCAACATAAGTCTGCTCCAGGGGCACAGGGCGGAAACTACAGAAAACAAAGCAGTAATGTTATGAAAAGAATTCTCCGAACATTAATAGTTAGGTGTTAACTTTTTGGTCACTTTCCAAACAGCATACCTGTTGTCGAAGTAGAAGAGTCCCTTGGCAGGATCAACACGCAGGCAGGTAGCCACGTCTTCATAGTTTGGCAGTGTAGCACTGAGTCCCAGCAGACGCACATCCTCCTGGGTCAGCTCCACATTGCGGATGGTCCTTGCCACCAGAGATTCCAACACGGGTCCACGGTCATCATGCAGCAGATGAATTTCATCCTGCAGAAAACATTCCCGTAGTTATCATGAGAGTTTTATGTCAAATATATTTTTAAATCTGCTTTATGCTTCTTCAACATTTGCACAGCACTTACAATGATAATGAGGCGCACTAGCTGGGTGTAGGTACGCTCTCCACCTTTACGAGTGATGATGTCCCATTTCTCTGGGGTGCAGACGATGATCTGAGTGGCGTTGATCTCCTCCTTACAGAGCTGGTGGTCTCCTGTCAGCTCAGACACTGTGATGCCATAACTTGCCAAACGCTGGAATCAGAAATAAAAAACTATTACTTGTAGTTCGGTGTCTCTTAAGCTTTTAAATGCCTTCATAGTAAGCAAACAAAGCTCTGGAGGAGTGAAACACAAGACCCACCTTACTAAAACTTCCCACCATCTCCTGTACCAGTGAGCGCATGGGTGCGATGTAGATGATTTTGAAGTCGTCCACATTGATTGTTCCATCCAGGTTTATGTGTTTTCCAATTTCTCTCAGCATTGCCATCAGGGCCACATTGGTCTTACCAGCTCCCTGTGTGCACAACAAATAATAATATTATAGGAGAAAATGACCTCAGAGAACACGGTCACTGGCTTTTTAAAGCTTGCTTACCGTAGGTGCACACACTAGCAGGTTCTCATCTGTCTCCATGGTTGTCTTGAACAGCTTGCTCTGGATGCGATTGAGGGTTTTGAATCCTTCAAAACCAGCCTGGGCATACTTGGGCAGCTTCTCAATGGCAACAAGCACCTGATGACACAATAAGACGCTGAATTTACACGCTGCTTATTATTGAAAGTTTTGCATTGGTTCTAGCAGTTTTTTCAAGATGTCCATTATGAGACATAAAACCAACAAACCTCATCGTCAGCAAAGGGTTTGGGTTTGAGAGCAGGAACGTGGACTTCTTCGTAACCTTTGCGCTGTTTACGAAAAGAGCCGTCTGGCAGCTGACAACGCTTGTTGGCCATGAAATGACTCCCCTGAGTGAAGGCCAGGTCGTCAAGGTCTAGCAACTGTCGAGGTGCCATCGACTAGAGAATAAGCAGAATTCATGATGTAAACAGCACACCAACTTTAGTGCATACACGCATTTCTACATAGTTTGGGATTATCTAACAAAAAATAAAATACCATAGGTAGCGAGCCTGAAAGCACAATGTGTAGTTAAATCTGTATATGAACACTGATACTTAATTTACCTCTCCATGGTCAATGTCCATTGCTTCCAAGTCATCAACACGAGACTTCCTCACCCTCTCCCTGCGAGATCGCTCCTCCTAAAGAAACCCAAAAATAACAGACATGATGGACTACACGGGAAAATCAATTAATGCAAAGTCTTCACGTAATTTCACAAATAAGAGTTCTTACACGAATAATGTCCTCCTTCTCCGTCTCCTGCAGTTGGTAGAGAATCTTTGACAGCTCCTGATCAGACTCCATCTTTCCAATGATCCGCTCCTTTTCTGCCTCACTCTGAGCACTTGCCAGCATGGTACAATACTGAACTGTGTGTTGGGGAGGGAAAGAAAAAATGAGCACCTTCAAAGAGGCCCACGATACAACAATCTGGCATAATGTCATTCTACAAGACGGACTTACTCATGCGACGATGCTGACGGAGGATTTTAATGAAATCAAAGGTGTTGAAGCCCAACAGTAACACCAGCTGGTTCTCACATTCTCTGTCATCGCTGGCAGTCTGTGGAATAACAGAAGCACAAGGGATGTCAAGGTATCTGAAAAACACACATGTATGCGCTCTAAACAAACATCAAACAAGGTGACAAACATACCTTGAGGATTTCTAAGACTTCATCAGCTTTCTTTTGTGAGACAATGGCATCATCATAGAAACGGCTGAGCTGACGCTGGAGCCAAAAGGCATCGATGTCTCGAGGATGTAAATCTTTCTTCTTCACTGTCATCACATCACCTGTGGCACCAAGCTAAAGGAACAACTATGTATTAGTTTTTGTGTAATATAGTGTGCAACAATTCACAGATTGTGTTAAAAATGAACTTATACAGTACTGATATTGATGCAGATGCTGCACTTACATTGGCTGAAAGAGTGCAGCCCAAAGCTGCCTCCTCTCCTTCACTGTCCTCATCAGAGTGTTCATCTCGTACCTCGCCAAACTGGTCTTCATCCCCTTCCTATATAACAAGAAAAAAATCTGAGACACAACCCACGTAGCCCAAACATCGCAGTCTATGAATGTTTTAAAGCTAGAAACTTTTGAGCTACAAAACCAGGATAACTTAAGTGTTGCAATTGTCAAGTGAACGAGAAAAAAAATCCTCACCTCCTCATCAGATTCAAACTGGACATTGACACCATACGTTTCATCAATGTTGTCATCTGCAGAGAAAAGATATAACGTGCAATCACATGAACATTTTCATGTCAAACTGACAGGTAACATGAAACTTGAACATACTTCATTCAGTTAGTTAATTTAAAGGTGCTTACCCATATTCTGTAAGTCCTTGTCCCCTCCATAGTCTGTGATCTTCTTTCCCAGATTGACCAACACATGGTAGCGCGTGTCATCAGCAGGTCCAAGAAGCTGCTCAACTTCACGCCTTCTTTCTTTATCCCTCATTTTGTCATTCTTCAGGACTGCTAATACCTCATCAGCGGCTCCACACAGAATGTCACGTGGCTGCAAATACAAAAATAACCAATGAAAATTATACATCAGGTGTTGGTCACCGATTAACAATACAAGCTGACTTTTTCATGACAGCAGTAGTTGCAGCGTTCACTGACCTGATCTCCCAAAGCAGCATGGATGAAGCTAAGCAACACCTCATAAGTCTCTCTGGTTTCTTTGGTTTTGGGCTTGTACACGATGCCCACCATTTCATCAATGCCTTCGGACAGAAGGGTAAAGCCTTTCATTTTGTTGATGTCATGTCTGTCCTCGTCTCTTTTTCGTCTCCTGTATTAACAGAATAAGAGAAAATGATTATTGGTAGTGTCACTAGATGGAAAACAGAACGACGTAACCTAAAGGTATGATGGGAAGAATCATACACTGAAGGCTTTAGCCACCTAAATGCCAAAAATCTTCAAAAGCATAGCGCAAATTTTGTTTTCTATGCCTTCCAGGTAGTGCTGCGCGATATTGGAAAAAAATTTAAATTGCCATATTTTGCTTTTTCTGCAATGTGAAAAAGAGACAGACATTTTCATCAAATGACATGAATAACTGTATTTGGAAAATAATTTTGTCATTCTAGAAAGATTGGGGTGATTTTGTAGGAGAATAACTTTAAAAAATGTGAAAACAGTATGTGAAGATTTTTTTTGGAGTGTAAACCATTTAAAATATTTTCCATATGCTGTAACGCTAGCAGACGCATCCAAAATTGATTTTCTTTATTTTGGATGATGTTCAGATCTGAGTTTGTCCTCATCATACAGAGCTTTATGGTGTTGAGTTAAATGGTCAAACAAATTAGATGTGTTGCCTTGATGTCAACAAACTTTGTGTCTAGCAAAAATCTTGAAATGTGACAATTACACATATTCTGATGTTGAAACAATATATTGCACAGCCCTACTTCCAGGTAACCATGAATGTCAGTACAGAATAAGCCTGCTGAGATTTCAAACATGCCTATGACAGACATTGCATCACAAGTTGTGTGTTATCAACGTCACTTTTAGTTTTTCAAAGTTATATGATCAGTCAACAGTAACCTAAATAAATGTCTAATGGGTTTTCGAAGTACTTGATATATGGCTCGCAAATTAGCAATACATTTTTGGACTGGATATAACTGTTTATATTAATCCTTTTTAAAACAAAAATAAATCTACTTAATATTTGTCTTCAGGGTTTGATTGTGCAACAAGCAAAGTGTTTACCAGTCAAGTTAAAATAAAACATGTCAGTTTTTAACACTTTGAACACAGAAACAGTTAAGAACCTCCAAAACTATGTTAAGTTCCCACTGCATAAACAGAATAAAAATAAATAATAATTCCAAACAATTAATAGTCAGTCATGGATGATTTGTTCTAAACATGTCTGGTCTCTGCAAGTTGATTCTGACTATGGACAGACATGAATTGGAACTAATGTACATGTACACTAACACTTTACAATACACAAACTATAGCATATGTAGTAAATAGATAACATACTGTACAAAATTCAGCATGCTGCTTTAACTTGACAAAAACAAAGTCTCTTGTTGACTGTACTGACTTGTCTCGTCTCTCCTCCAGCTTCTGGGGTTTGGTCCTCTGAGCCTTGTCCCCCATCTTGGTCCCCTCCAGCTTCCCCACCAGGGACAGCACCTCTCCGGTGGGCTCATCTCTCCGTGTGCGGTCGATCAGAGAGCGATCAGCTTGCAACACCAAGTTTGAGTTCTAACAATTCAAAGAAGTGAATCAAAAGTTTAATTCAAAAGTGATCAGTCACTGCTTCAGTCTGTGCTGCTCCGGCTAAGCTAGGCTAGGCTAACCGCTAGTTAGCATAACGGCTAGCTACACATGGAGTAGCATTACATAAAAACATAAAAGCAGTTAGCTTGATAACGCAACGACATACTAATCACTACCACATACAGTATAAAGCCTTTCACGACTTTATCTCCAAACACACTTCGTACTCACCGCTTTGTACTCATACTGCAGGCTACGAGCAGTAACATCCGCCATAGTGCTACTTTTACTTCAAGTTCAGCGCACTTTGAAAAGCAGCTTGTTGACTCAAAACGTCCACAGAGCTTAATCCACTCTGTCTTTTTATGGAAACACTGTGAACATCGGCACAGTGTTTAGATTTGTAGCATGAGAAAGTTCTCAAAATGTCCCAGTTTCATTCAAGTAAATGCGTCTCTCATACGTTACAATAGCGCCGCTAACACGAGCACACAACAACCGCTGCGCAGCACTCTTCCTCTTCCGGTGTCAGAGGTCACAGCAACAACGAGGAACAGGAAGCAGCGCCCCCTGCAGGCTGCGGCTGTTTCTTTAGTGCTTCTTTTGTTTTTTAATCTGGGGTATTTTGTCTATTCTTCTTTGCTATTTTTAGTTGGAGTGGGAATTCCCTCCACTGGCTATCTGCTCATTTTAGAATTTATTTTTAGATTTTATTATAAAAGCTCACCAGGGTCT
The DNA here is from genome assembly GCA_900302755.1 of Chromis chromis. Lineage (NCBI taxonomy): Eukaryota > Metazoa > Chordata > Actinopteri > Pomacentridae > Chromis > Chromis chromis. Next base: position 340 of record OMNN01051906.1, on the reverse strand, counting down.
GGCGCCAAGCTATATGGCAGAAATATGATCAAGTTCGTAGATCTCTCAGGTGGCGCCTTTCTGATTGTTCCAATCCGATCCTTAAATATAAGGAATTTTGCCATCAAGACTCCTCGACTCTGCAGAGGGGAAAGCTCTGCAGAGGGTGGTGAAAAATGCACAGAGGATTGTGGGGAGCAGACTACCCACCACCACAGACATTTCAGGTGCTTTTGGTATTTTATCTGCATTAGTTGGTGTTTAAAATTGAGTTGGTGTTTGAATTGAGCTTCTGTATTTTGCATTTCTGTATCTTTTACCAGCTTTCTGTTTTATTATTTTGTAAAGCCCTTTGTAATTT